>APFE031253643.1:1289-75987 GCA_000404065.3 Pinus taeda | reverse complement strand
AAATAAATAAATAAATAAAGGTTCTAGACACAGACAAAGATTCTAGACAAAGACAGACCAAAACTAAGAAGAAAGGGCGGGAATCCAGCAGCTACTAATTTTCCAGCCGTCATCCCTATTAATATTACTGGAAGACCTCTCAATTTCAATGGCTTCCCTAAATTTACGATGATGAAAGTGAGGAATCTTAGCGATAACCTTAGCCTCCTCAATGCATATATGATGCTTGGTCTTCTCAGCATGTTCGGCCAAAGCCGAAGATTTGGTCCTCCCGTGCTTGATATTAACCGCGACTAATTTTCCAGCCGTCATCCCTATTAATATTACTGGAAGACCTCTCAATTTCAATGGCTTCCCTAAATTTACGATGATGAAAGTGAGGAATCTTAGCGATAACCTTAGCCTCCTCAATGCATATATGATGCTTGGTCTTCTCAGCATGTTCGGCCAAAGCCGAAGATTTGGTCCTCCCGTGCTTGATATTAACCGCATGTTCCTTAATCCTCTGGTTAATAGAACGACCAATTTCACCGATGTATGAGGTTCCACATGAACATGGGATGATATAAACACCTTTCATATCCATAGGGTTCACCTTGTCTTTGACAGACTTTAGGGAGCTTCTAATGGTGCTGAGGGGTCTAAAGGTCGAGGGAATATTATGTTTTTTCAGGATTCTTACAATCTTGTCTGTCGTCCCCTGGATGAAGGGGAGGTGGACTCCTGAACTGCAATCGATGCGTTCTTTCTTGACCTTGGGACCCTTACTCACTTTGAGGAAAGCTTTGACACTTTGCTGCCTACTATAACCATTTTGGGCAAAAACATTAAGGCTATGGGACTTTTCTTTAGAAAAGTTGTCGTCATCAGAAATTCTGAGAGCACGAGTGGCTAACGTCCTGAGAAAACCTATCTTCTGAGCAGGGAAATGGTGGGAATTGGCATGAAGATACTGCTCAGTATGAGTCTTTTTTCGATACACCTCATGGGAGAAAGATCCATCAACATTTCTAGAAATGAGGACATCAAGAAAAGGATGACAACCATCAACTTCACAAATGAGGACATCAAGAAAAGGAAGGCAACCATCGACTTCACGCTCCATCGTAAACTTAATGGAATTAGACTAATTATTGAGATGCTGGAAAAAGAGATCTAATTTATCAGGCCCGTGCTGCCATATTGTGCATGTTTCATCAACAAATATTTTCCAAAGCTTAGGTTTAAATAAAGTTGAGGATAAAGCTTTGGATTCAAAATCTTCCATGAATAGGTTAGCAACAATAGAGGACTGGGGGGAACCCATGGGCACCCCACAGGTTTGTTCATAGAACACACCTTCGAAACAGAAAAATGTAGAGGTGAGGCGAATCTCAACCACTTTTGTTGTGTCGGGATCAGTAAGACGAAAGATGACATCTAGGGCATCCTTAATGGGGATGCTAGTGTACAGGGAACCCAATCATGCTCATACTCAAAACCCTGATCCTAAAGCCTGTAATCAACTGTCACTATCTATAGCCAACTGTCGAACACTACGGTCAACGAACGAAAACTTCAAATAACTGAAAAACCAAACCCTAATTTCCAATTGCATGGAGGACATGTTGTGCGAACGACTAAAATGCTTCAGTCGCACGAATAAGTTGGCCAATGAGCGACTGTAGCCGATATTTCTCTGTGTTGTGCATGTGACTAAGACCTAAAACCGTAAATAAAATATGTGAGCTTCAAAACCTGCAATTTCACCTTCGTGCGACCCCATTCCTTCGCGGATCTATGTCAAGCCTGTGCGAGCCAAAAATAAGAAAGAGAATATAAGAATGTCTCATGATGATGTCCAAATGAGGTTGAGGTCATTTGTATTTATAGCCTTCCAAGGGTGTCCAATTTGCTTTAGGGCCGACTTGATCAAATATGCACATGTGGACTTATAAGTTATAATTCAAAAATACACTTACACTTGTCCAAATTTAATGATCCTTAGGTCGATTTTGGTTCTCTTGAAAAGAGGAATTTAGTGCAATCATCATTTCCATCAAATGAGTTGTCCAAAGTGGAATTTGGCCCTAGTTGCCAAATTTTAACAAACCCTAGGATCCCATCCTCCATTGTTGCATAGATTAACAAATTAACATTATGCTCTTAGTATCGCATATTTTGCTTGGTTATACTTGTGTATCAATATTGCAAGCATAAGAAATTATGGCTAAATTCATAAGGAGCTCCTAAATAAAGGAAATCCTACAAGTTTGGTAAAAAGGGCTATTCCAGGTATGTCTAAAACTATAAGATTTGTAGCAAAACTTCTTCATTAAAGTATTTTTGAAATTTTGCATTACATTACTAACATCTTTATGTTTATGGTTTTGAATCATAGAGATTCTTCTTTAGGGTGATTAATCATTAGATTGAACCTACCCTCATTATATTGTCTCATGTTATTTGATCATTCTTATGAAACCCTAACCCTTAGGGTTCACTGTAAAACCCTAGCCTCTTGTTGCTAAGGGTATATCAATGATGAAACCCTAGTCTTCTTAGGGTTTGATCAAGTCTAAAATCCTATTCGTTTAAAGGTTTTGATAATGTGTTGATAAAACCTTATTCCTTTAGGGTTTGTCGTTAATGTCTAGGCTATATAATGAAACCCTATATTTTTTAGGGTTTGGTAAATAAAGGTTTATAATCAAAACCCTTGTAAATAACTATAGTAAGATCCTAAGAAAGAAACCCTAGGTGTATATTCTTCTGCATGACTGAAACCCTAGTCTAATCAAAATTGTTGTAACTTTAATGTATTGATGTTTGTGTCTTGGTTTTACCTAGTAGATATTGTTGTGAAATGCTAAGGCATGATTATGATATCCTATTTATGCATATGCGAGTGTGCTAACTTAATTATTGATAATCGCTTTTTAGTTTCTGAAACCTAGGGTTTATAACAAAACCCTAGTAGAGTTTGATATTCTAAGATATGATGATATTGTTTTTAATATGATTTAACTTTGATGATAAAATCTAGGGTTTGCAATGAACCTTAATAGAGTAACATGTAAATGCATATTGTTGAAACCTTGGATGTATAATTCTAGGATTGGATTGTTATTGAATTAATGATATCTAAGGCTTTATGTCTCGAAGATGGAGTCTAGGGTTTATGACAAAACCCTAGCAAGATGTTAGAGTCTAGTATATAAAAATATTTGCGGGTACATGATCTTCAAGATGTTGAAGATGTCCAATAATAATGATGAGAATAAAAATGATGATGATCAAGGTGACCTTGATGCCATAAGAAAGAATGAAGCCTCGAAAGATTGAAGTATCTCTGATATTATGAAGTTGTTGAGAGGGATCCTGGATAGAATAAAGGGTATATCTCTACAATTGAGAGGGAGGGCATATTATGACAATCATAATGAATACCTTGAAGTAAGAATGAAATTGAATGAATGGAAGTACTTGAGATGAATGTTCGTGATTCATGAAGATGCAAACAAAAGACTTGAGAAGTATTGAGGTTGTATTTGATGTTGTTGAAGAAGTGAAAGATGAAAGCTTCTGACAAGATGTATTTGGATACTTTGATGATGATATAAGCAGCATCTGAATGATTGAGGACCCCGAAGGTTTGTGTTTACTTGTATATATATATTTGAAAGTTTATTACCGACTGGGGTTGTGTTTGTACAGGTAAATCTCTCCACTAGAAGATTGAACACTTTGGAAGAATGCTTGGACAAATGGATATATCTAGTTTAGTTTATAAGGAGAGATGAAGCATCTTATGGAAAGATGCTTGGGAGGACATGTAGTCGGCCTATGTGTTGATGTCTAGATCCCGAAGAGGGAGGGTGGTGTTGGTCATGGAGCTCAGACCTTGGATATGCACTTAGATCCCTGGGTTGGTGGTAGAGCTTAAAAACCTGATGGTACCTAGACTGGCTAAACCTTGAGCCCCCTTAGTCCCACCGAGATAGAATACTTGGTCAGGTATCTAGTCCGTAGCATTGAGTGTGCTAGAACTTTTCGTAATTCATATCAATTTGAGATCTTCCATGTACCTCTATGTATGTAATTATGAATACCTCCCTAGTTAAGAGGGAGTGTTGAAGAATGTAACTAGTGTTGGTCTTCATAATTGAATTTGAGTCATAAGAAAGAAAAGATAAATTATATATAAAAATAATTTTTTTATTGACTTATAAGCATGGGTTCCATGCTTGAGCCAATGGTCAATAGGTCAAAGCACCCATTGACTACTCTAGGATTTTTGTTTAAGTCAAATTCAAACTTATTATGTAAGAAACCCTTCTTGGGTTCATGGAGTCAAAGAAAGAAATTTATTTTGTCATGTCAAACCTTCGATCCATCAAGTCGGTTTATCCTATTATTCATGTCAGCTCATTTCCAGGCAAAAACAACTAGATATACCCTAGTGAACTCGACATAACCTGAAGCAGAAAACATTCGAATATTACAAAACAGCAAAGTTAGGAAAAGGACACCGAAACTACAGGATCGAGATATCATTGCAGGACTGAAGTATTGAGTACAGGAGCTTAACTCTATCATAGATTTGAACTATCTATAATTGCAAGAGTCGAAGTCTCTATGGCTACAGGAAGAAGAAGTTTCTGGAATTGTAGGAGATGTCAAGAAGGATCGAAAAACTTGAAGATCTATTTTGGAAGAAGAATACTTCAAAGGTAAACTTGATGGATGGAGAGAGGTTTAAGTCAAGGATCTAGGATGGTCTCAATTTGATTTTGATACTACTAAGGAAGAGTTTGACTAGGTTTTCCCCTCCTTAGGGATTTTTCCCTAGGTGAGTGCCTACATTTGGTGTTCATTGTGTTTTTGGCATTTATTTGATGATAAGAACACTAATATAATCAACATAAAACAAATACAATATCACAAGTAAATGTCAAATCAGAGAAATCAAATATAAATGTTGCCCTAATGAATTTCTCAACAGTTATTGTGAATCAAGAGATGGTTAGGTTGAAATATGAGCTTGTACAGTGTCTATTCCCAATCACTTTGGCCAAAGTGATACCGACCCCCTTAAGGTAGATGAGTACCTGTCCACGTCTAAACAACACCTCAAATCCCCTATCCTCTATGGCAGAAATTGAAATTAGGTTCTTCCTCAACCCAAGGACATATAAAACATCTCTCACTGTTATAGGCAATTGAGACTCCCTCTCAAAAGAAACAGTGTCGCGCCTAATTGCCCTGACCATGGCGTCATCTCCAAGTACCACCTCACAAATCACTCCATCCTCTATGAGATAAGTAAAGCACTCTCTGACTCTAGACATATGGCATGTGGCTCCACTATCAATATACAAAGCATCTAAAGAATATGCACTAGAAGCAAGACAAGCAATCAACAAGAACTCCTCAAATCATGTGGAAAAATCATCCACCTTTCTTGAAGATGCAGCCTGCTTCTTCTTCTTCTTATTTGGACAAGTCACCGCATAATGTCCCATCTTATGACAAGCAAAGCATGCACTTTGCTCATATCTTTTTTCTGTTCACCCTTCCTCTTGGCCCCATCCTTGGGCACCTTCTTGAATTTCTTATTTACCTTGGCAGCAAGAGCAACATTGCCCTTAGCTTCTCCATGTAGCTAGCTAGTACAACTTGAGCCAAGTCTCAGCTCCTCTTACATGAAATCATCCCAAAGTCTTGCCCAATCAGGGAACTTCTCCCTATTCAGGGTACCAAGTTTATTGGAAAATATGGTAGCCATGGTCGGTATTTTCATCTTCAAAAATAAATGGAAATTTGAATTTTGAAGTTTGCCTCAAAAATTTATTAGGTCGGTTGGGCCCCTAAGAGGCACCCAATCAAACCCCACTTGAAGGCTATATAAAGGAGATCATTTCTCCTCATTTGGACACATCTTTGTCTCATGCATCTCTGATCCAACGAAATCACATGAGGGTCGAAATTTCAGGAGGCGGCCAAAATTCTAAGGAAGGCCGAAATTTCAAGAACTTGGTTTTTGACATGGCACTTGATTATGTTTTTGGTTATTGGTTTGGCTATTATCTTGCTATCATTATTTTCTGATGTATTGATGCATTTCGAACTCTCTCTCGCGTAAGGAAAGACTTTTTTGGTTTTCCTCTTGTGAGTTTTTCCCTGCCTGTGAGCGTAATTTCTGTGTTTTTTGTCTTATGGTTTCTGTTGGAAACACTGAAGCGGGGGGTGAATCAATATTTCTTTTCAACTGTTATTTTACCAGTTAAAACATTTATTTTCAAAACACAAGATAAACAACAAGAATAAATGCTTTTATTAATACAATATTTGCAATAAAATAGATACAATATATATATGGTTCCAATCTGTTGCCAAGCACCAACTTGGACTTTTGTGAGGCTCCAACATCCAAAGCACCAACTCTGTTTTGTTAACGCACCAACCTTGGACTTAGGAGCACCAACTCCTAGAACACCAATCCTTCTAGTTCTGAGGCGCCAACCTCAAGGGCTCCAACCCTCTGCTGTCAAGGCACCAACCATGGATATAGGAGCACCAACTCCAAGGACACCAATCCTTCCAACTTTTGAGGCACCAACCCCAAGGACTTCGACCCAATCTTGTCAAGGCATGTTTGATAGTTATTCTCTGCTCCCAAAGCTCTTCTTTATTGAATTCTGTCTATTTACAGCTTCACTGTAGTCTCCATGCTATAGCATCAATGGCAACTAGCCTTCATATGAAGAAGTCTTTACAACTTTTCATATTGTCCACATAGAGTCTGCAAAAGTTATCTCATTATGATATCAAATAGCCATCACGATCTCTGATAATGTCTCCCCACAGCTTTAGTGAGTCTACTATTAGTTGCACTAAACTCTCCACAAGGACCAACTCTCTGTTTCAAGCCTTTGTTCTCATTGTCACGGTGAATGTTTCTAGCGTGACTACTGCACACTGTTCTTGCTATTGCAATCTCTTACTTCCCAGAAATACATTCAAATATTGGTGCTGGCTATTGTTCCCTTCAAGCGATATCAAATGAAACTTTATTTATCTTTTCACAAAATTGTTCTTCACGTTGTCTTATGTACCTGATTAATTCATTGTTGGTCTAAGCCTTTCATAGGTTAGCCTGATCAACAGAGTTGCTCGTCCATTGGCTTCCTCCTGTCCTGCTGGACCTACGGCTTTCTCCTTTCTTCCAATTCGCCAACCACAACTGCATAAAGACAATTCTCTGTTTTCTTATCTTGATACACCTAACCTTTGGCTTCCCCTTCGCTTGCTTGAGCTTCAGCTTCCTCAACGCTCGCTCGACCTTCTGGCTTCCCTCCTCCGGTTGCTTTAGCTTCCTCTGCGCTCGCTCAACCATCTATGCTCGCTTAACACTTCGGCTTCCCGATCCATGGCTTCCTCTGTCTATTCAAGTGTTCCAATACTTACTGGACACGTTTAGGAGGAAGAGAGGCCGAAATACAAAGAAATGTTGCTTATTAAAAAATATCAGAGAGGTCCTTTTTCCTTTAATAATATTCATACATTAGACTTCATTATTTACGGAGGATTTCATTGGAGAGACTATACCAACAGGGAGGTCCCACATGCCACGTCACAATCGCAATTGCAATTGGCAGTTTGACATCCCTTAGAGACTAGCGATACAGCAGATGCGATATTACATTTAGTCATGTTAAATGGTGCATTCAGGTCCGTAATACATATATCGACAGTCCAGCGGTGTCAATTCTTTTGAACATTGCAATTCAACGGATGTGATATTTCAATAAGTTGTATTATAATGTTGCAGCGGGTCCGCATACATATTGTAATTGATGGTTCAGGGGTGACAGCCCTTTATAACTTGTGCTACGAGAGTTTCAGTAGGCGGATGCGATATAAAATTAGGGCAGTTCATAATGGTGCAACAAGTCCGCATATATATCGCATCTATATATTATATACTCTTATGCTCTTCGCTATAACCTGTTCGGGTCCGTGTATTATCGCAATCGGCACTTTCAATGTCGTAAGGCTTTACAAGAGTCTTACGATATGGTGGATGCGATACTATATTAAATCATATTGCAATGGTCTAGTCGGGTCCACATACATATCGCTATCGCAGTTTTAAAGTGACAAGGCTTTAAACACTTGCGATACACAACTCCCAACACAGTGGATGTGATATAACATTAGGGCGTATTACAATGGTGATGACGTAACCCGCTCGGACACAATTCCCGAGGTTTAACTTTATCAGGTTCATTCTCCACTGTAGATTTCAACCCCCAAAATCCGACAATCTACAGCGATTTCGGATGGACTACTTGACCGAGAGTTACTCACCCGATAAAGCGGTTTCCTCTCTCCTCCGACGTGCAACGTGTCAATTGTTTAATGGAATCGAGTGACTCCCTCCTATTACCACTTACCGCTTATTCTCAACCCGATAAACTATTTTCGCTTATAAACCCGCCTTTCTCTTTGACTAACACCCGAGCTATTTAGCGCCCGATGACCATAGATCTTCTACCATCCATGGCTCCTCCAATTTCCTCATCCGCTAATACTTAAATTGATCTTCGTTGTTCATTTCTTTGACTTTACTCTACGCGACTTAATCCGAGCCGCTCATTACAAACAATCTCGTCCGTTGATCTCCAAGATCCAACGGTTCCTGTGCATTCAATCTTCACCTGTCTCCTCACTTTGACTTTGACTCATTTCTTCAGTGTTTTTCCTGTGGTTTCGGGTTTTCTTCAGGGTTTCGGCCTTTCACTTTTCCGCTGCACAACTCTCTCTGAGCCTGCCTTCTGCGAATTCATACATCGCTAATTCTCTCTGAGCTTCGCTCTGATTCTTCAACCGGATTCAAAGACCCATTATGATTCCTCTGTCTCTTCTTCTCCTCTCTGTGTTTCGCCAAATTCTGCCTACAAACAACAGCTAATGACCTCTTTGCTTCCAATGACCTCTTCCTCTTACGCTTTGGTTTCATGATGGCTTCCAATAACCTATTTCCGATGAACTCTTCCGATATGCTCCTCTTGATAGCTCCTGTGACTTCCAATATTCTCTGCTCTGATATTCTGCAATACTCCTCTAATGTGTTCCTCTTCTGATGGCTTCCCTGATGGCTTTTCCTCATGGCTTTGCTCCTTGGCTTCTTGCTCCTGTTTCTTCACGGATCTATTCTGCTTCTCCTTGGCTTCATATCATCATTTAGTATCCTAGAATATTGCCATATTGACATCAATGACAACTTAGATTAACAGTTTCATGGTTATATTTTACTGATCTTTACATGTTTTTTTATGGTAGAATGTATAAACTACATAATGATATTGTTAAAAGTTATATGAATGCTAACAATTGTAACTGTGATGTTTTGTTATGTCCTAAGCAAAACTTCAACAAAGTTGTCCCAAGGTTCAGAGAATCCATTTAACACTACTCTAACCATCTCATCATCATCTATTTGCTCTTCAACAACCCCCAATTCATCACAAACCTAAAATACTTTGGTGAGGTATGTTGATTTTCTAGTGCTAATTAAGCAAGCACAATTTACTGCAATTGATAATTACTTCCAATGATATATGATATTACTTTAAGACACTCCAGAACATCATTAAGTAATTACACTCAAAAAATTTCAACTAGTCAAATATTGCTACCTCAAAAAATCGACTCCTTGGAAACTTCATCCTCTTCCTCAAATTACTTCCCATGTGTGATAGAGAAAAAAGTAAGTGATGAGTGAGTGAATAAATGAGAAGTTCAAGTGTCTTTTATAGTGACATTCTCTTTGCAAATAAAATTTAAAATTTAATTTAATTTTCTTTCTTCTAAATAGTTGGGAAATACCTCTCGGAACTACCCAAAGATCAACATGAATTAGGTTATAATCCACCCACATAGTGTTTGACTTTGTTAAATTGTTCTTCCATAATTTATGTGATTCTTTGCATAAATTTAAGTAGTAGTAAAAAGTAAATATGCAGTACATTCTTTATATCTTGATAATTAAACATATTTACCAGGAATTACTGCCCACCGTAATTTATGCAATTATTTGCATAAATTTAGGGAGGAGTATAAGTAAATATGTTGTACATAAAGACTGTAAAAATCCCAAAAATTTAACACTCCCTCTTAGCTAGGGAGGTATTCACCTTGACTTCCTCGAATGTCCTCTTCGCTAAAAATTTCTTCATCCCAAGAAAAGATTGAATGAACCTGCTTGTTAATCTATCCATCCACTTCATGTTCTATTCTATAACCATGTGAAAGCATCCTACATCAGCATCATGGAAAAGAACTAGTCACACACTAGCCAAATACAAATACCCTTTGGCAATATGGTCTAGTACCCCCTGATTGTGTTAAAAACAAAACTAGTCATGGGTCACCAACTAACCAAGTCGTCACTTGGAACCAGGTCAATTTTCCCTGACCAATGGTGAAACCCTGGGCCCATTTACCATTCCCCCATGTTGTCACATAACACTTGAATGGTAAAAGTACTTGTCTGAAGCTTTAAGGCACTCACCCTACCCACTAGCCAAGTAACCCTTGGCAATATGGTTAGAACCTTCTGACCGGGGGAGCACTCTAGGCCTGATATTATCTGGGCCATTCTCCCTAGCCACATTACATGGCACCTAGTCAATACCCTTGACCTAGGGAGAATGTTTGCACTAATGCTACAACATCAACACTCCCTCTCAACGAGGGAAGCATTCTCAACCACTCCAAGCTTGTCCCTTAAGTATACAAACTTCATCCAAGACATAGGCTCTGTAAGAATGTCTGCAACTCGCTTGTCCATAGAAATGTATTCAAGCCTCAAAGCTCCATTTTGTACCATGTCTCGGATGTAGTGGTACTTGATCTCAATGTGCTTCGACTTGTCATGGAAAACTGGGTTTTCCGAGAGCTTCACACAGCTTTCATTGTCACAATGTATCATAGTCGTCTACATTACTTGATCAAACAATCCTGCGAAGAGCTTCCGAAGCCACACTACTTCACAACTCGCCAAACTAGTGGAAATATACTCAGCCTCTACAGTGTTGACTGTGATAGATGCTTGCTTCCTGCTCATCCAGGATATCATAGTAGAACCCAGACTAAAGCAACATCCTAATGTGCTCTTCTTGTCTTTTACACTTCTTGCCCAATCGGAATCTATGTATCCCTACATATGTAATGCTTGCTTCCTGCTCATCCAGGATATCATAGTAGAACCCAGACTAAAGCAACATCCTAATGTGCTCTTCTTGTCTTTTACACTTCTTGCCCAATCGGAATCTATGTATCCCTACATATGTACTTCACCATTTGAGACATATCTCAATCCATAACTAATTGTACCATGCAAATATCTCAACACATGCTTTGTCGCAATCCAATGTACATGCCTAGGTTCCACCATGAATTGGCTCAAAGTGTTCACTACAAAGCAAATATCATGTCTGGTATTAACCAGATACATCAAGGATTCGATCAATGGTTGATACATAGAAGGATCCACCAAATCTAAGTTAGAGCCTCTCAACTTCTTCAAATTGGTCACCATGGGAGTGGCCATGGACTTACAGTCTATCATACCAAATCTCTGAAGGATCGTAATAATACAATTCCCTTGACCAAGGAAGATCTCACTCGGCTTCTGCCACACTTCTAATCCCAAGAAGTAATGCATCAAACCTAGATCCTTCATCTTGAACTCATAGGTCAACTCCCTGTTACAATGATCAATGAGATTTTCTACTCTTGCCAAAAACAAGTCATCAACATATAACAAGAAGATCATAGGCTCACCTTTAACAACCTTGTAGTAAAGATTGGGATCTGCACCACTCTTGGTGAAACCAAGACTCATCTGGTATCCAAAAATCTGAGAATACAAAGCGTGAGGTGCCTGCTTGAGTCCAAACAAAGCCTTCTTCAATTTGAAAACACGAGACTCCTTCTCATGTACCTCAAAGCCCTAAGGTTGCTCTATGTACACTTCTTCCTCAATCGCTCCATTGAGAAAAGTAGTTTTCACATCCACAACGCAATTTCCAATCCATAATAGAAGCAATAGAAATAATTGTTCTAATAGAAGGGTATTTGGCGACTAGAGCAAATGTCTCTTCATAGTCCTCTCCCTCTTTCTAGGAGAACATCGTTACCATAAATCTCTCTTTGTATTTCTCTATGCTGCCATCTACTGCTTGCTTGATCCTACAGATCCACTTGGAAGTCACCACCTGACTTCCCCTCAAGTCTCGACACAATTTCCCACACATCATTCTTCATGATGGACTGGTATTCCTCCATCAAGGCATCCTTCCAAACTTGTTGGCCAACTACCTCCTTATAGTTAGATGGCTTGAAATCAATGATGTGACTCATTAGTGTTGCATATCCTGAGTACTTATTAGGGTGTTTGCTTTCCCGGAAGGTGCCCCTCTACATCCTTCAATGTACTTCGAAGCCATGTCAGCCTCTTCTTAGATTCTAGAACAACAACCCTATGTGGGTCCACTGGCTCAATGGGCCCTTTTGAGTCTTCCTAATGATCTAAAGGATGTTCCACAGGTACATAAGGGCCTGAATGCACATCCTTGGGAGCCTAATGTTGTACATAAAGATTGTAACAACCCCAAAAATTTAACAAGGTATGAGGTGATTGTATCTGTCTTTAACATCTTGGTGTTCTTCAATTTATCTCTCAACACTAATTTTCGATTCTGATTTGAACTTTGGTACATCTTGCAAAGAGAATCCTACATCTCCTTTGCATGAATCTTACCAATGACATGAGGAATGTTGAAATATGTAACTAGGTTTGGTCTTCATAATGCCTATTGTAATCATGATTTTATTTGATGAAAAGAGAAAAAGAAATTTATTTTCATTCTTGATGCATGGGTTTCATGCTCAAGGTAAATTTATTTGTAGTTCAAGCATCCATTGGGTGCTTCTAGGTTTGTCATAGAATTATGAAGTCAAAAGAGCCATTTTCATACATGAAAGACTCCTTTGGGCAAGTTGTATCTTGTAAAGAAAATTGTTGTAGAGTCAAAATGTCATAAAGACCCTCCAAGACCTTGTCAAACAAGTCGGCCTACATGAAAGATCAAGTCGACCTCATGGAAGCAATTTGTACTCTTGGAAAGCCTATATACAAGAAGGAACTCAAGCTCATTTGGATACAACAAGAAGAAAGTTCAATCTCCAGAAGAAAGAAGCAACAAGACCAGAAGAAAAGGACGAAAATCAAGGATAAGAAGAAAAGAAGCAAGATTGAAGTTTTGGACCTCTCTCTTGTGTTAGGGTTTCTAAAGTTGTTGGGCAAGTTGAAGTTGTTGGAAGTTGTAGGGAAAGTCAAAGTTGTTGGAACAAAAGAAGCAAGATCGAAGTTTTGGACCTCTCTCTTGTGTTAGGGTTTCTAAAGTTGTTGGGCAAGTCGAAGTTGTTGGAAGTTGTTGGAAGTTGTAGGGAAAGTCAAAGTTGTTGGAAGTTGTTGGGCAAGTCAAAGTTGCTAGAAGTTGTTGGGCAAGTCGAAGTTGCTAGAACTTGTTGGGCAAGTCAAAGTTGCTAGAAGTATTGTTGGGCAAGTCGAAGTTGCTGGAGAAATTGTTGGGGTCGAAGTTGTTGTTGGAAGGTCAAAGTTTGTTGTTGTAAGCTATGTAAGAAAAGCTCATAAAGAAAGAAGGTTGACTTGGTCTTGGAGGGGTCAGGGGTCTTGGAATTCGTCATCTGAACATTTTATACGAAGAGAAGAATTCTTTTGGGTTTTCCTCTCAAAATGAGAGGTTTTGGCCCTAACTTGCAGCTTACATTTTACGTCTTGTTGTCTCATTGATCTTCATAGTTTGGTAGTTGTTTGACGATAAGAACACTAATAATGATCAAGTGAAAGAAGAAGCTAATCAAGTTAAGTAAATATACATCACAAGCAGTTATCAAAGAAGAGAAATCACCTAAGCTAGCTACCCCCAGATTTCTCAACATGGAATCAGTGCTAAGGTGACAAGACAAGAAAAGGCAGCTTGAATATCACATCATTGAAGAAGGATACATAAAAACTGAGCACAAGGAAATCATGAAGGACGACAAAGAAGAAGCACCAAGGAAGAGTACTCATCTCAAGGATCACATCATCACAAAGAGAAGAAGACCTCAAAGGATCCCCCCTCCACTCAAAGAAAGAAGGACTACATATTTGAAGCATCTTGAAGTCTCCATATTTCTGCATCTCTACATCCAAAGAAATCAAGGTGATCTCCCTCACATTGAAGCAAATATCACATCTCAAACATCCTTGAAGAATCATCAAGAAGGCATCAAGTTGAAGATATCATCATCTAGAAGCATCTCCACTTGACAAGTAAGTGTTTTATATTTATGTTTGAATCTACCATAAAAATGACTTCATTCTGCAAGGAAAGCAACAAACTGGTTGGGTCATCAAATTTCCTTGCATTAGATTTGATCCTCATAGAGAATGAAGTTATTGAATATGTTAACGGTTCAATCTCCAAACCATCTCAAGAGTAAGCTCAAGCATTACCGAGGTATATAAAAGGGGAAATAAGGACTCAAAGAATCTTCATAGAACCAATCAAGGATTCCCTCATCCCTTATGTAGCAAAGTTGGAGAAAGCAAACGATATCTATGAGAAGCTGGTAGAATTGTTTTCTGTAAGCACTGCAGGAGAAGTCATGTCATTAAGAATCGAACTATACAAAATGAAGGTATCAAAGGAAGAAGGGATAGCCTCGTACCTTATGATGGTGTCACAAATAAGAGAACAACTCCAAGAACTAGGAGAAATAATGTCTGGGTAAGAAATGACCACCATTGTGCTCAATGCACTCCCTGATGAATTGGGCAACTTTGTATCAAGTATCTATGGAAAGAAGGAAGCCCCTCCATTCAGTGAACTTTGGTCATTATGTAAGATTGAAGAAACTAGGTTAAATGCAAAGAGCGATGTTGGATCAAATGAACAAATTCAAGCATATGTTGCCACAGCCAGGAGAAAAGGAAAGTTTGATCCTTGGAAAAAGAAGAAGATCAATATGTCAAAGATACAATGTTATGAGTGTAACGAATTTGGGCACTTTAAAAGGAATTGTCCCAAACTCAAAAACGACAACTAGAAGTGGAAGGAAAGAAGTGAAGCCCATGCTACCAGAGAAGTGGAAGAAATAGAAAAGAAGAAGTCAAAGCAAAAGGAAGTGAAAGATCTCTACTATGACTGAGATAATCTCCTTCCCTTAGTTCTTTTCTATTATAGAATATGATAGAAAGCATCACAAGTATGACGGGATGCATTATAGCAAGATAGAGATGACATCATCATAGAAGCATGGAAGGATAGTTGAAGTAGAAAGTCGACATGGTTGTAGCAATCATCCTAATAGAAAGTTACTAGTTCATGGCATCTCCATTGGAAGCATATAAGGACAACCGAAGTAGCAGTATATATGGTTGGAGGAAAGTCATCTAGCAAGATAGAAGATAAAGAAGGTCATCAAACATTATCATTATTAGAAAGAAGCATTTGCAAAATAAGGATCATCGAGATCCTTCACTAGAATCTTTATAAGAAGGTTCACCTCTACTTGGAAGAAGCAAGTGTCTCGCAAATGGTCTACATTCCATCTTGTGTGGGATCCACAGTTAGAAGGATGATGGTATGATGACAAAGATGTTCAGCATGACAAGTTGGTTGAAGTACTTTCTTATTCAAGAAAAGCAAGGAAGCTACCAAAGGAAGTCTAGATGACCACATGAAGGAAGAGTATGTATATATATGGTAATAGATAGATAAAGTCATGTCATCATATGGTTGCAGATAGCATGGTTGAATGCTCTATCTCATGAGCATGATCGAAGAAGAAGGATCTCTTCAATTAGAATGATGCATGAAGGCATGTAGACAATGTGCCTTGAACTCTTCTACATATTGATAAGATGAAATCAACATAATATGACCTCATATGGAATATGAGGTGGTGGACAATTATGGTTCCTATAATGAAGGAACTATATATAGAAGTTCCTGGGAAAGCAATATGTGAACAAACGAAGAAGAGTTCATGAAAGATGCAACTATAGTCATGTAAGATAAGATAAGGATTCAACATCTGATATTGACTAGAAGCATTAGCTATGACATCTCCATGAAGAAGGTATGAAGATCTTGATATGTGTGCTAAAAAAGGAAAACCTTGGTAATGAATGTTTTGGAGATGGATTCATACATGTGTGAGATGTTGATGTTAGAAGTTGATGTCATGATGAAAGGCCATCATAAAAAGGTAACTCTGATTTGATATTCATTTTGATTTTCGAAAACATGTGGTTGGATTGAAACAGGGCTACCGAAAGTGAGTTGTAGATGTCACCTACAACTAGTACTCATGAGATTGGATGGAAGATCCTAAAAGAAACATGACTTGGACAAGGCAACCGTATGAAAGATAATCATATGTGGACTAGAAGATCACTTTCTGATGAAGAGAAGGATGACATGACTATTGGTTCAACACTATGGTTCGTTGAGGGAAAGTGATGAAGAAGATGGTCGATGCCCTACGAAGAAGATTTGGAAGATGAAGGCTCCATGATGAAAAAGTTAAATGACATTGGAAAGAGGAGCCCTACAAGCCGCTGATAGTACTATGAACTCCACCAAAGAGCAGATAGTTGTTGCTGGAAACAAGTCTCCAGTTGAGAGGAAGCTTGGGCAAGTCCCTAGTTAAGAGGGAGTTTAGGTATATTCCTTGTATAGGAATGATTAGATCCTCCTTGGTTAAACGGGAGTGACGGATATGGTTATCTAATTCATGTGTCATGCACTAGACCAGGACTAACAATCGTAAGTCTTAGTGAAGGCCATGAGGGAGAGAAGGACACATCTTTCTTGTCTTCATGTTATGAAAAAAGAATGGAGGATTGGGTAAGCTTCTGGTTTCTGATACTCTTTGAGGATGTGGTAGGGCATCCAATAGATAAGAGTAGTTGAAGAGGAAATCCTTGAAGACGTGTTATTCTAAGACAGGAGTAGTCCTAAAATGACATACCTTGTGAACATCTGGATGGGGTATGTGCCTCAAGAGACAATGATGATGGTGTCTATCAGCCATTGTCTCACCAACATTGTGCTCTAATCTTGTGGAGAGATAGAGTTGTTAGTCAAGGCCTTGCTATGATTTCGTGCCTAGAAAGCAGCTCAAATATGCCTCAAAAAGCGCGCCAAACCCACTCAAAAATATGCCTCGATTTATGTGCATAAACAACAGACTAAATTGACAATACATCTAGTAATAAATGTGTTGTACAATGTCGCTACACTTTTCTCTCAGACTGATAACCCTTCCTCGATATGCATGCCACTCTTCTTACTTGGAAAATAATGCTCAGTTGCCTTGGAAAGCATGCCTCTTGATGTCTTCACCTTCTCCTTGACTCGACCTCTCCTCTTTGCCTCTTGCGTCTCTCACACCAAATGAAGAAAGATCTCTCCTTGGGATTCGTGCCACTTAAAAAACCAAATGGGTGTGTCTCTTGACCTTCCAGCTAGCCTCCAAGATCAAAGGCTGAGATTTGATCTTACGCTCTTATGATCCAACGGCTATGTTTTAATCTTTTGTTGACTTCACTTAAAGAGCACTTTATCTCATAACTTTAAATCTCATAATGTTAATTTATCACCCAAGTCACTTTAGGATACTCTCCCACATACTAGTCCCAAGCCAATGTGGAAGACGCTTAACCTAGCTAACTTTAACAAAGATCAATGTAGTAAGAGGGAGTTTCTATTTCAGCTAGAGTTTACTTGGGAAAGGTACTTGATCTAGTTAAGGTTATTGAGTGCGAAACCCTTTGTTGCTTGAGAGAATCACATTAACCCTTAGAAGGGTTGTTTCTTTTTCATATTGCAAATTTTGTAGGATGTATATGCCTTTGATCTCTTGTTTAACTTCTGACACCATGTTTACTGTTGGTTGGTATGTGGACAGTGGAGCCTTGAGACATATGACATATGACAGATCTTTATTGAACAAATTTTAGGAGCAAAAATGGAGGCATGATTATGAAGCTTGGTCATGATGCTACTTACCATGTAAGAGGAGTTAGTTCCATTTCCTTCCAAATGCCTTCAAGTAATGTTCTTGAGTTGGACTTTGTTTTGTTCATTCGTAGTTTAAAGACGCATATTCTTTTAGTGTCTTGTATGATATAGGTATAGTGGGTATTTGCTCTCAAGGGGTAGCATTACAACATCAATAATTGTAATCTAGCTTGTCCAATCACTTTAGCAAGAGGGGTGAGAGAGGGTGGCCTTTATAGGTTACTTGCTAATACAGTGGCACTTGTACATTCTAGTGTGAGGTTCAATAAGCCTTATAGGGTTAAGGAGGCACAAGCATGGTGGGATGCCATGGTGATAAGTTCAAAGCCTATAGTGGCTTTAGTGATTGATTCCAAGATTCAAGATGTTGTGATAACATCTTGAGTTGATGAATGTAGTGACACTTCTACAACTTACAAGATCAAGATTCTAACACAATGGGAGATTGTGGTGACCAAAGATGTGCTATTTGACGAGAACATAAGATCTTCTAGTTCAGAGGATTCTCCTTCAATGATCAAGGAGAATGTAGACTGATTTAGAGATTCAAGATAAGTCAAATGCAGAGGTGATTGAGGTGAGATTGACTATGGATATGCCCTCAACTACTCTAGATTATAAGAGGTGAAGATGACACACTGAACATTATAACATGCATGGCAAGATATCACTAAGCCAAGTTTAGGTTCAGTAACAAGCACTTTGATTGTATCTCATGTAGATAAGCATTAGAGATAATTCAACGCACATGGTTCTCCTTCAATGCTTGTGGAGAGCGTGGATATTGTTAATCCAAATGCTCAACAACATATAGGAGCACCCAAATCATTATTAGGGGTGAGCATACCTCCTAGGAGATATGTTATTCATGTAACATTGGTTTATTCCATCCATGAGACTTCTAGTTGTTCATTGGAGGAGAGTTGTGATGTCTTGATGGATGTTGTTGAGATTGATTCCAGATTTGCAGTTAATCAGAGAACTATGGAATATGAAGCCAAGAGGGATTCAAAATTCTCTCAAACAAAGGAAACTAGGGCAACTAGGGCCAAATTCCATCTTGGGAAAGCTCATTTGATGGAGATGATAATTGCATTAAATTCCTCTTTTTGAGGGGACCAAAATTGATATAAAGATCATCTAATTGGGAAAAGCAAAAGTGTGTTTTTGAATTTATGCCCACTGATGTGCAAATTGTTCAGGTCGGCCACATCATCATGTAGGCTCATGAAGCCCAATGGACGTGACTCTTCACCCTCAACAACTTGTATAAATACAAGTGCCCTCTCACCTCATTTGGCATCATCATCACACACATTTCTTCTCTCTCTTTCTCTCATTGGTTCGTATAGATATTGGCAGATCTTCTCTCTCTCACACGTGTGGCAGAAGTGTTGAAGAATGTAACTAGGTTCGGTCTTCATAAATGTATTTGAGTCATTATGTAATGTACTTGTCAAAAGAATAAAGAACAAAAAATTATTATTGTATCAATAACTTATTAAAGCATGGGTTTCATGCTTGGGTCATCATTATATTAGTCAAAGTCCCCATTGTGGACTCCTAAGATTAATATTGAGTCAATAGAGTCATTATACAATTAAAGAGACCCTTCTTGGGCTTTGGAATCATGTAAAAAGGTTTATTATTGAGTAAAATATGATTTATGTAACCTCCACACCAAGTCAGCCTAATGGAGATCAAGTCGGCCTAAAGGACAGCTATTCGACCTCACCTGGAGCCTATAAAAGGAAGAAGATCGAATTCATTTGGAGCATCTCATCTCAAGCTAGTTCGATATCTCTCTAGAAGCCAGAAAAAGTGTGAAGTGGATCAAGGAAGCCAAAAGGAGTGCGAGTTGGGTCAAGGTCAAAGAGAAGGAAGAAATCGAAGTTATGGTGCTACTCTCTCTCTCTCTTGTGCCCTAGTTTGGGAGATTGAAGTCTTCCAAGTGTTGTTGTTGCCAGTTGTTGCCTGATGTCGTAAGTTGCTTCATAGTCGAAGTTGTTGGGGTGGAAGTGTTGTTGCGAAGGGGTCAACAATCTGGAAGCGCTAACTTGGTGTGAGGGAAGATTTGGTCTATGTCTAGGTTGAAGAGTCTCAAAGAAAACTATTGAAGGAAGAGAATTTTTGACTGGGTTTTTCCCTCGAGGGGGGTTTTCCATGGCATAGTGCCTACATCTTGTGTCTTGTGTTTTTGTGATCTTCACACACACATAATATGGTAATTGCTTGATGAAAGATAAGATAATAAAGAAGTAAAAGAAGCCAACATAACTCACAAGTAATTATCAAGAAAGAGGAATCAAACACTAATCTACTTGCATTGATTTCTCAACAAGAAGGACAAATTTTTTGGGCAAATTGCAGGGCCAAATTTCAGGATTGTTGCAAGAGTTTGACCACCATTGGCCTAGCACTTTGACTCACCCTTTGACTGCGATTTTTGTGGGAAATTTTCGTTTTTGGCAAGCCATACAGTTTTGCACGAGAACTGAGAATTTTTAGGCACTTTGATCGCAAGGTTGACTACAGGGTTGACCACAGAGTTGATTGTAGAGTTGACCAAGTTTGACCGTAGTTTTCAACACTATTTTGGGCCGAATTTGACCACCTTATCAAGCCGAATTTGACCAAGTTTGACCGAGCTTCAAGAGGACTATTTAACTGTTGCATTGACCATCTTTGAATTTCTGGTTAGGGTTGAGTTTGACTACAGTTGACTGTAGATTTGACAGGGTTGTTTTGACTTTGATTTGGCAAGTCAATTTTGAATTTTGTACTCTCTCTCTCTCTCTCTCTTTGTTGAACATTTGATATAATAAGAAGAAGAATTGATCAAAGGGTTTTCCCCACATTGGGGCTTTTTCCTGGCATCTGCCAAATCTGGCATCCTCTCGTCTTGGCTTGTCTTCTGCATTTTATTGTGTTCTATCTACAGTTATTGTCAATATGATTTATGGTTAATGTGATTGCTATTAGAAAACTAAATTGAAATTGTCATTGGTCTGCTATAGGAACATTGAAGTAATTCTGCTAAGCATAGAACATACCATTGGTAACTAAAATTAACATGGTATCAGACCCCAAGTGAAGGCAAAGCCCAAGCAAGAGAGAGAAAAGCAATCACCAAGAAAGGTTTATTGGACAAGTTTCAATGGCTTCTTCATCTTACTTCAAGACTAAGGACAAGCTCAACGACAAATCTGATTATCATGCATGGAAAATGACTTTGGACCTGACTTTGGAGGAGCATGAAGTATTGGACTATGTGCAGGGAAAAGTGGTGGAGCCTCCTTCAAATGCACCAATTGCTACCAAGACGAAGTATAGAAAATGTGAGGTCAAAGCAAAAAAAAAAATTGGTTGATTCTATTCAAAAGCATTTGGTTGCCTATATTTCTGATTTGGGAACTTCTAAGGAAATATATAATAAGTTGGTTGGGATGTTCAAAGTGAACAATGCAAATCAAATCCTCTTTATCAAAAACAAGTTGAAGGACAACAAGATGGATAAAGGGGAGTCCATCCAATCCTACTTCATGAGGATCACACAAATCAAGAATAACCTTTTATCTATTGGAGAAGTTATTGCTAACAGGGAGCTCACTCTCACTGCACTTGGGGGTCTTTCAAGAGCATGGGATGTGTTTAAAACCACCATTCTCAACAGTGATAGGATTCCTAGTTTCGATGAATTATTGGCTAGATGCACTCAAGAGGAGACAAGGATGATGGAGAGAGACAAACCTTTAAATGGAAATGAACCCATTGCTTACTTCCGCTCATACAAAGAAGAAAAATAATGTTGGTCCAAGGAGACAGGATCAAGGGTAAGCAGGGATTCAAAGAAGGAAGAAAGGAAGGTGTTTCAATTGTAATAGGTTCGGCCACAATGCTAGAGAGTAACAAGAAGAACTCTCCAAGGAATGATGACAACAACAACAACAAAGGCAGTGGCAATCAAAGGAACAACAAGTTCAATAATAAAGGAAAAAGGAATGCTCTTGCTGCTAGATATGGAAATGGTCGACCTCCCAAAAGATCAAGAAACTTCGGGTATGAGGAAAGTAATGTTGTAGAAAAACAAAAGGAAATTTATTTTATTTCTGCTCTATCTACTACCTCTCCTTCAGACACTTTGGATCATTGGTTGATTGATAGTGGAGCCTCAAGACACTTCACCGAGTACAAGGAGGCCCTCTCAAATTTGGATGAAAAGAAGACTAATTTGGAGATCATACTTGGAGATAATGCCACCTATCCCGTGAAAGGAATATGTATTGTCACTCTTCACTTAAATCAAGGTCAAACCATTCATCTACAAGAAGTATTGTATGTACGCGATTTGAAGAAGAGCCTGGTGTCCATTTCTGCGATGGAAAATAAAGGCTTCAAGGTAGCATTCATTGATGGAAAGGTACATGTTTGGCAAAGAAACCCTAAAGATGCATTTACACTTGGATTTAGGGTTGAAGGTCTTTATCAAGTCGGAGGAAGTCCTTTGGGAGCCTTGACTTGCAATGCTTCACTTCAATCTGAGTTATGGCACTGAAGGTTCGCCCACTTACATTACAAAGCCTTAACTGGGGTAAGGAAGATGGTCACAGGCATGCCCAATTTCAACATGAATCATGAAGGAGTTTGTCAAGGTTGTGTAGCTGGGAAACTCACAAGGGGACCATTCCCTTCAAGCGAAAGCCAAACTACCGATATTCTTCAATTGGTCCATTCTAACCTATCTGGTATGTTGCACGTAACATCATTGGGAGGATACTTATACTATTCAATTTTTGTGGGTGACTTCTCTCGTAAAACATGGATCTATTTCTTAAAGAAGAAGGATGAAGTGTTCAAATGGTTTCGTTCTTTCAAATCCTTGGTGGAGAATCAAACAGGGAAGAAGATCAAGATATTAAGGACCGACAATGGAACCGAATATGAATCAAATGAATTCAATGACTTCTGCAGAGAGGTTGGCATTAAGAGGGAAACAATTGCTCCATACACTCCTGAGAAAAATGGAGTTTATGAAAGGAAGAATTGAACAATCATGGAAGCCACTAGTGCCATGCTACATGATCAACGTCTACCAAAGTTCTTATGGGGAGAAACTGCCAACACTGTCGCGTATGTTCAAAATAGGAGCCTACATCAAGCACTGGATTTCAAGACACCCGAAGAAGTTTTCACTGGAAAGAAACTTTATGTTTCTCATTTTAGAATATTTGGTTGTTTGGTGTATTTTCATGTACCTAAAGAAAAAAGAAACAAGTTGGAAGCATCTGGAAAGAAAGGTATATTTGTGGGCTACTGTGAAAATTCAAAGGCATATAGAATTTATGTGCCTGGTCAAAGAGACATGGAAATAAGCCATGATGTCACCTTTGATGAAAACACTGCACTTGGGAAGGCTAGAGATCTCCCCATTCCAAGGAAGGATAATGATGATGCTGCAGAAAAGTTAGATGAGCCTTCGACAAATGAGCTTATGCATGATGGATCCCATTGATCCACCTCCTGGTGATCCCTCTACCTCAAGGAAAAGACTTTTGTGGCTCAAAGATACACTCAGATATGTTGAACGACATATTGCTCCAAGAGGGACATTATGTTAAAGCAAGAAGCCGAACAGGTATCAAGTGTACTTAGTTGCTATGAGTACTATTGTTCAACCTGAGCCATGTACGTTCGAAGAGGTCGTAAAGCACCAAGTCTGGAAGAATGTGATGAATGAGGAATATGAACCTATCATGAAAAATGATGTCTGGGATGTGGTGCCTAGACCAAAGGACGAGTTCATAGTCACCTCAAAATGAATATACAAAATTAAACATGGAGCTAATGGGAGTGCTAAGAAATACAAGGCCAGGTTCGTTGCTCGAGGCTTCTCTCAAAAGGAAGGAGTGGACTATGATGAGATATTTGCACCGGTTGCTCAATATACCACTATCTAATCGATTATTACTCTCGCTACCTCTGAAGGATGGAGCCTACATCAAATGGACGTTAAGATTGCTTTCTTGCATGGCTCGCTTAAGGAGGAAGTCCACCTGGAACAACCTCAGGGGTTTGAAGTACAAGATCAAAGGACACACGTATGCAGGTTGAAGAAAGCCCTCTATGGGTTGAAGCAAGCCCCTAGGGCTTGGTATGAGAGGATTGATAGCTATCTTATGAAGTTGGGATAATATGAGGAGCGATGTTGATCCTAATCTATACTTCAAGGTTCAAAAGGTCATGCCGCTCATCTTGGTCCTTTATGTAGATGATCACTTTATGGCAGGTGCAAACCCTCTCATTTATGAATGCAAGAGGGAGTTGGCTTCCGAGTTCAAGATAAAGGACCAAAGACTGATGCACTACTTCCTAGCCCTGGAGGTCTAGCAAAAGCTAGGTGAGATTTTCCTTTCTCAAGGAAAATACATTGTGAAGTTGCTCGAGAGATGTGGGATGGTGGACTGCAAGCTTGTGCCTACTCTAATGGAACTCAACTTCAAGAAGCTATATGGAAGTGTGGGGTTGAGGATTTTTCCCAGACTAACCTAGGTTTGGAAGCAAGGAGGCAACATAACCCTTTTAGGGTGTGGCAGCTCATTGCCCACCAGGGGTTGGGACATGCAATGGTTCCTTTTCATTAATATGATTTGGCAACATAAGCCGAGGAACCAGGTGATGGCCATAACGAGTGAGGTAGATCTCATGCTTGGCTTTTGCTGACGTGCTAATTTGAATGTCCCAACCATCTTTTGCATTTTGATTCTTTTCTTATTTATCTTGTGGACATTGTCAACCACCACCTGTGGGTAACCCCTATAGGAGAACTTTTCTCCTAGATTTGCCTTCAGTCGGCAGCTAGTAGCCCTTGCAGCAACCTGATAGCACGATGTGCTACTATTCCCCGCAACCTCAGCCAACGATTGTGTGCCCTCGCACATCCGTTATGATCATATGTTTGAAGGTGATTGCTAGGCATTGGTCCTATATCCTTGGTGATCACATACAACTGAAAAAATCATACTTATTTCACCTTCTTTTTGTTAGAAAATCGAAAAGGCAAAAATATTTCCTTATGTTGATAATTACTTGTGATATTATTATGTTCTTATTAACTTCTTTATGTTCTTTCTTTATCTTCTCATCAAGTAATTATCAAAGCAAAAACATGAAGATCAGGGACACCAGAAGTAGGCACTAAGTTAGGGCTAAAACCCCTTTATAGGGAAAAACCCAGTCAGAACTCTTCCTTCAGTAAATTCAAATTGAGACAGACCAAGGCCCTAGACCAACAAACCTTCCTCCTTCACCAAGTCAACCTTCCAAGATGATTTAATTGTCTCTTCTTATCCAGAAGCTTCAACCCAGCAACAACCCAAAATTTCGGCTTCCCAGCTACAGAACTTCGAGCCCAGCTTCAGTATTGCAGTTTTCGGCGCCTCCAGCAGCTTGACAGCTTCACGTGTGTAAGAGAGAGAGAATTTCGACAACTTATGCTTGAGAGAGACCTCCTTCTTCTTTGTTAGCCTTTTCTTTTCTTTCCTTGAATTTCGCTCCTTTTCTAGCTCCAAAAGTTGCAGAATGAACTTAATGAGTGAGAATTACAAATGAGGTCGAGTCATTGCCTTTATATAATGTTTTTGCCCCTTAATTTACTCCGAGTTGTCCAGTTTGAGGTCGACTTGGTGGAGGAGGCCTAATTTCCTACTTTACAAAAAAATAATTTCTTCTTTGACAAAGAGAGCCCAAGCAGGGTCTTTTACATTATGACATGGACAAAGACATTTGACATAAACCACAGAAGTCTTCAATGGAGAATTAGAACTAGAAACAATTGACCCAAGCATGATAATCGTGCTTTGATAAGTTAGTTTCTTTAATAATAAAATTTATTTTTCTTTCTTTTCACAAATGCATTACATCATGATTCAAATAAAATTATGAAGACTGACACTAGTTACATTATTCAACACTCCCTCTTAACTAGGGAGGTATTCATAATTACAAATATATAAAGGTACATGGAAGATCTCCAAAATGAACTACGAAGAGTTCTAGGCTTCTAGCATACTCAGTGTTGCAAGCTAGATACCTGACCAGGGTAATCTATCTGGGTGGGACTAAGATGGACTCAAGCTTTCATCCAGTCTAGGTACCATCAGGTTTACTTACTAACCATCAACCCGGGGATCTAGGTGTGTATCCAAGGTCGAAGCTCCATGACCAACGCCACCCTCCCTCTTCGGGGTCTAGACATCAACACATAGGCCGATCAGATATCCTTCCAAGCATTTACCATTAGATGCTTCATCTCTCCCTAATAAACTAAACTAGATATATCCATTTGTCCAAGTACGCTTTCAGAGTGTTCAACCTTTTTATGGAGAGATTTACCTATACAAACACAAACCCCAATCAATAATAAGCTTTCAAATATACATACAAGTAAATACAAACCTTCGGGGTCCTCAATTGTTCTGATGCTACTTTCATCATCAAGTTATATACAATTTGTCGGAAGATTTCTTCTTCTTTCATTTCTTCAATAGTACCAAATACATCTTCAGATCTTTCTCAAGTACCAAATACATCTTTAGATCTTTCTCAAGTCTTTTGTTTGCAACTTCATTAACATTTATCGATAGTACTTTTTCTTACTTCAAAGTATTCCTGGTCATAATTTGCCCTCCATCTTAACTGGGAGACATGCCCCTTCTTCTATCATAACATCAAAGAATCTTTCATGGCTTATATTCCTTCTTATTGTATCAAGGTTATCTTGATCATCATCATTCACATAACTTCCTTCATCATGATTATCAATATTATCAAGTTATCTTTACTTACGAACATCTTCAAAATCTTGAACATTATGTACCTGCAAAACTTTTAATAGCAAGTACGAACATACAGAAGAATGAAGTTAACTATATCAAAATTATTTGGAAGCATTTTGATTTTAGACATTAAACACCTAAACCTAGTTAGGTTCATAATTAGCAAAAGTTACATCTCTTTGCATACTAGACTTCAACTTCTTGCTAGGGTTTGTCACAAATCCTAGACTTCATCTTCGAGACACAAAGCCTTAGATATCAGCGATTCAAACAAATAACAATCCAATCATAGTGCTTTACATCAACAATATGCTTTTACATGTTAGACTTCTACTAGCGTTAGTTGCAAACCCTAGATTTTACAAATGAAAACATGAGTATCAATAATTAAGTTAGCATATTCGAATATATCTAGGATTTCATAACCATGCACTAGCATGATAGCATCTCACAACTATATCTACCAAGTAAACCCAATACACAAACATTAATACATCAAAGTTAGATATACAACAACTTTGACCAGACTAGAGTTTCAATCAGACAGATGAATATGCACCTAGGGTTTCATTCCTAGGATTTTACTATAACTATTACAATGGTTTAGCTTATCAAACCCTAAAAATCTAGGGTTTCATTATATAACCAAGACATTAACAACAAACCCTAAAGAATTGGGGTTTGTATCACAACAATACCAAAACCCTAAACATCAAAAGAAGAGGATTTCAAGGCTTTACCAACAACCCTAAGTAGACAAGGGTTTCATAATCAATATTGACATACCCTTAGCATCAAGAGGCTACGGTTTTATAGTGAACCCTAAAGGTTAGGGTTTCACAAAAATGATAGTATGACGAGGGTAGATTCAATCTAATGATTAATCACCCTAACAAGAATCTTTAAGATTCAAAACCCTAGACATAACAATGTCAGTAATGTAAAGCAAATTTCAAAAGAGAATGAACATACCTCTTCTATGAAGAGAACCTTGCAATAAAACTTCTAGATTAAAACATACCTTGAATTGTTCTTTAACGAACCTTGTAGGACATCAAATTTTGATGGGCTTCAACAAAACTTCTTCCATGCTTCAAGTCTATCCTTTGAAGTCTTCTCAACAATATTGAGTATTCAATAAGCTTTCCTAACCAAGGAAAATATAAAAGGTTATTAGCATATAGTATAAACAAATTTATATGAAAGGGAAACCAAACATAAAATAGAAGACAAGGAGTAAGATGCTTATCTTTGGTAAAAAGGTGAGGGCTTCCTCTTAATCCAACCTTGAGGGATACTTATAACTTATCAAAATAATTCAAAAATGTTCTAACAAGACATGTTAGACCTGCAAACTCTAGAAATCAAAACATAAAGGAAAACAATTCGTAACTTAAAATATAAAAGTAAGAGAGATATCTGAGAGAGAGGACTTAGTAGTATAAGTCCTTGACTTCCGATTCTTCAATCTGGTTCTTCTTGGGTGGAGCTTCATCGAATAACATTTGCTTGATCCCTATCTCTCTTCTTATTCTTTGGATTTTTAGGGCAATGACTTTTAGAGTGACCCATTTGGTGACAATTGTAACATTCAATCTTAGATAAATCAACTTCTTCTTTGGTCCTTTAAACTTCTTGAAGGTTCCCTTCTTTTTGTGATGAGCAGAATAAGCATTAGAGGTATTTTCTTCTTCATCCTCATTCTTTTTGTTTACTAACGATACTCAAGCTTCTTCTTGACTGCATGCATTCCACATTTGCTCAAATGTTGGAGTATCCTTCCAACTATTAAGTTCTGATGCAAAGGCACTCCAAGATTTGGTAGTCCTAGAAGAGTAGAAATTACAAGCTTTTTTCTGGTACAACTTCATCTATTGCTTGGAGTTCATCTCTGATTCTAGATATCCTTATAAAGTAGGATGATGCAGATCGTCTTTTGTCATTTTAATAGTACTTAATTCATTCTTGAGGCTTGCTATTTGACCAATGTTCTTGATGGTGAATAATTTGGTGAAAGCCTCATACATTTCTTGAGCAGAATTTATGTTGGATATGTATGGAATTAGGTTGTCCTTAATTCCATCCACTATTAGGTTCATAGCCAATATTTTTGTTTCTCTAAACTTTGTTTTCTCTGCTTCACTTGATTCATCTGTAGGATTCTTGATTTTTCCTTGAACAAGATTCAAAAACTTGTTCTTTTCAAGAATGAGATTTATCCTCTCTTTCCAGGCCCTATAGTTAGAGGCTCCTTCTAGTTTGTTTTCTCCCTTCATTGAGTTTGACATAGTTCCTATAGATAGTAGGTTTGTCTCTTTATATGATTCGTTTTTAATGACCTTTCCTTGATCTCCTTTTCTTCAATAGATCTTCAACCTGCCTTTTTCTTCCTTCTTCAACTTGGCTCTAATACCGTGTCAGAAAATTCTAAAGGCAGAAAAATTTCCTTAAATTGATAATTACATGTGATATTATTACGTTCTTATTAACTTCTTTATCTTTTTTGTTCATCTTCTTCTCATCAAGCAATTACCAAAACAAAAACATGAAGATCAGGGACACCAAAAGTAGGCACTTAGCCAGAGCTAAAACCCCTTTATACAGGAAAACCAATCAGAACTCTTCCTTCAGTAAATTCAAATTGAGACAGACCAAGATCCTAGACCAACAGACCTTCCTCCACCACCAAGTCAGCCTCCCAAGATGATTTAGTTGTCTCTTCTTGTCCAGCAGCTTCAACCCAGCAACAACCCAGAATTTCAACTTCCCAGTGTTGAGAAATCTAGGGCATTAGTATTAGTTGATTTCTCTTCTTTGGTGACTACTTGTGAATGCCTTTTACTTGATTACATTAGCATCTTCTTTATCATTAGATTCTTAGTGTTCTTCTTCATCAAACAGTAACCAATGCAAGAACATAAATAGACAAGAGACACAACATGTAGGCTATGAGCCAGGGCCAAAACCTCTCACTCTTTAAGAGGAAAACCCAAATTCTTCTTATAGAGATTCCAATTGATGAATACCAAGACCAAGACACTGCTTCTCTTGATTGTCTTTACTTCTTCGTGATTCTTCCTTTACTTCGACCTTCTTTGCATCAAGACATTGTCTTCACATCATTGTCTTATCAAGATCTTCTCATCATTGTCTTCAAGATCTTCCTTCTCGATGTCATGACCTTCATAGTATTGAAATGTATGACTGTGGTGCACTATGAACTGTCTCATCTTCTTCGTTGCCACTGAACTGTAGAGGAGTCTGAATTCCCTTAGACACAAACCTGTGATCTACTACTATGGCATCAAGATTCTTTTTCTGAAGTCCGAACTATTGTTCCTTTACTTGTCATTACCACTATGATCTGAATTACGTAGGTGAACAAAACTTCTTGAATACTCTTTGAACTGTAGCCTTCACCCAAGCTTTGTGATTGTGTTTAGGGCACTGAAACAATCACACTGTACTTAAAGATAGTCCAAACTACTTGCTGCCATTGTTCTTCCGAAATCATAGAGGGACCCATCCGAACTTCACTATGCCATCATCTGAACTTCACTGTGCCATCATCTAAACTTTCTCTGTCTTTTGTTTACCGAAAAGCTCAAAGATATATCGACTTCTTCTATATTCTAATACGAAAATCCTTCACTCCTATTTATAGTAGTTTGTCCCATATATTAAGCCAACATGACATTATGAATAGATGTGTCTATTTAGGTAAGCCGACATGAGTTCTTCCATACAGTTTGGAGGTCGACATAGAAGAGGATGACAAGTGCTTGTTGTTGGAGCTAACTAGACATATTCATAGACTCATATACATTGTTGTATCCCCAAGAAGGGCTCTTCATACATGATATATACTCTTTGACCTTAATGACCAATCCTAAGGCTCTCAATGGGAGCTAACTAAAAATAAAATCACTTGCTCATGAAACCCATGAAGCAAGGCTTGCAATAATAATTTTCTTTTCTTCATTACATCATTTACAAAAGTCTCAATTACATGTCATTGTGAAGACCAAACCTAGTTACAATTTTCAACACTCCCTCTTAACTAGGGAGGTATTCATAATGGTACTTGGTCATTCTCAATCTCAAGAATTTCTCATAAGAAGAATTCGGATTTGTAACTCATTTGTATAGCATCATATCAACCAGCATTGTTACATAGCAAGGCCTTGACTAACACCGCCATCTCTCCACAAGATCTGAGCTAAATGCTGGCGAGACCAATGATATAAAGACACACTCATCAATGTCTCTCTCGGAACATACCCCACCCGAGTTCTCTCAAGGTATGCTCCATGGGGACTATTCTTATCTTGGACTCCCTAGTCATCAAAGAATATCGATCCTCCACGACTACTCTTTCATGTGATGCCCTATCTCATCCCCAAAGAGTATCGGATGCCAAATGATTACACAATCCTCCATTCTGTCTTCCCATGTGAAGACCAGAACAACATGTCTATCTCTCCTTTTCAAACAAGGAGGACATATTCCATTAAGGAATGTACTCATTCCTATCACAAAGGAATGTACCTAAGCTCCCTACTTAGGAATTTTCCAAGTTTCTTCCTAGTAAGAAACTTCTTTTCAGGCTCCCTCTTAACCAGGGACCTGTCGCAACTCCTCATGTGGAGATCCTGAAACAACAAGCTGCATGAAGAGCTCCTTCCTTTGATGTCATGAATTTCTTCTTCGTTAAGGAGTCTTCATCTTTGGGAACTTCTACATCGGGCACAAATCATCCATCACTTTCTGATGTCAATGATTTTTAGATCTAACTTCCTTTGTTGATAATGATAGATGAGGATGTTTTGTTGCTTCCTCGGACGATCTTTTACAAGTATAAGGAGGGGATCATTGTTGCAATGATAGGGAGCTTGCCTTGTAGCTTTGAAGATGATGATGATGCCTTCTTGCCTTCAAGATACTTCGACTTCTCTCGTAGTGTAAATCAGAAATGCTTCTAGGATTTCGACCATCTCCAAGATGATGTGACCATCAACTTTAAAGTACTTCGAGCTACCTTGCTTTGTAGATAACTTGATGAGGGTTTTTGTGATCTTTTGATGATGACTATAGGCTCCAAAGCTTTTGTTGTTGTCGATTGCTTCTTCGATCTAGGGTTTGATTCTTTAATGTAGATCTTGATCTTTTCCTTTGATAACCTTCGACTTGCTTTGATGCCTTTCTTGAAACTCAATCCTTGAATCTCTCTTTGATTGGATGCCCTTCCTTTGACTTCAACACCTTAACTTCGATAGCATGTTGAGAAATATAGGGCATTAGTCTTAGTTGATTTCTCTTCTTTGGTGACTACTTGTGAATGCCTTTTACTTGATTAGATTAGAATATTCTTTATCATTAGATTCTTAGCGTTCTTCTTCATCAAACAGTAATTAATGCAAGAACATAAATAGACAAGAGACACAATATGTAAGCTATGAGTCAGGGCCAAAACCTCTCACTCTTTGAGAGGAAAACCCGCACAAATTCTTCTTATAGAGATTCCAATAGACGAATACCAAGACCAAGATCCTTGACCTATTAGCCCTTCAAGACCAAGGCACTACTTCTCTTGACTGTCTTTACTTCTTCGTGATTCTTCCTTTGCTTCGACCTTCTTTGCATCAAGACATTGTTTTCACATCACTATCTTATCAAGATCTTCTCATCACTATCTTCAAGATCTTCCTTCTCGCTGTCATGACCTTCATAGTACTAAAATGTATGACTATGGTGCACTATGAATTGTCTCATCTTCTTCATTGCCAATGAACTATAGAGGGATCCAAATTCCCTTAAACACCAACGTGTGATCTACTACTGTGGCATCAAGATTCGTTTTTTGTAGTCTAAATTATTGTTCCTTTACTTGTCATTACCATTGTGATCCAAATTACATAGGTGAACAAAACTTCTTGAATACTCTTCAAACTGTAGCCTTCACCCAAGCTTTGTGACTGTGTTTAGGGCACCGAAACAGTCACACTGATCTTAAAGATAGTCTGAACTACTTGCTGCCACTGTTCTTCCGAAATCATAGAGGGACCCATCCGAACTTCACTGGGCCATCATCCAAACTTCTTTTTGTCTTTTGTTTACTGAAAAACTCAAAGATATATCGAATTGTTCTATATGCTAATGCGAAAATCCTTCACTCCTATTTATAGTAGTTTGTCCCATACATTAAGCCGACATGACATTACGAATAGATGTGTCTATTGAGGTGAGTCGACATGAGTTCTTCCATACAGTTTGGAGGCCGACATAGAAGAGGATGGCAAGTGTTTGTCGTTGGAGGGTTATCTAGATGTATTCATAGACTCATATACATTGTTGTATCCCCAAGAAGGGTTCTTCATACATGACATATACTCTTTGACTTTAATGACCAATCCTAAGGCTCTCAATAGGAGCCAACTAAAAATAAAATCACTTGCTCATGAAACACATGAAGCAAGGCTTACAATAATAATTTTATTTTGTGGAGTGATTTGGATGAAGCTAATGCATTTTGATATTTGGAAAAGTTCATTGTCTCTCTTGGAGCTTCTCTTTGGCATTCTTGTAGATGGATATACTCTTCATTGTCTTGTGAGCGTCTTTTAATGCTATATTTTTTAACTAATAAATGTCTAATGCATGGAATTGTTGTCTTATGGTCATTGTTGTGCCCTAATTCATGAAAAATTGTTTAAGGCCTTGATACTATTGCAGAATTTTTACATGTGTTACTCATAAGATGATGAATGAATGAATGTTCCTAAAGGATAATTTGCATCCTTGAAACTCCATAATAGTTGCCATCGAAGTATAAAAGTCTAAAGTTGTCGTGTAGTTGCATCCATAGATAGTGAAGTTGCTTCTTTAGGCCTCCTTGAAGATCAAAGTTACCAAATCAAGATCATTTTTTACTCCAATCCTCCCAATTGCTAGGTACTGGTCCTACATCCTTGGTGATCACATACAATTGAAAAATTATACTTATTTCACCTTCTTTTACCTTTCTTTTTCGTCCCTTTAAGGATAAGGGGGGCCATCTAGGGCTTGGTGCGAAATTTTAGGGAGGAGGAATTTTTGAATTCCGTTCTGACAAGGCTCCTCCTTAGTGTCTCCTCTAGGCATCCACGAGTTTTGAATAAATTCTGACAGTAGGATTTCAATATAATTGATGCCCTAGCTATCACACCAAGTGGGAACCCTAGAAGCCATCCTTCAACTTGGGGATTCTTTGAAGGTTTGTAATTTAATACTTGTTGAAGTACATCATTTGCGACCTTTTCTCTTATCTACCTTGAACTTGGATGAACTCTTATATCATAAAACATTTCAACCATAGGTCTCGTGTAAACTTTCTTTCAAGGGGATTTTCTTGGAAAGTCCTAGCTTTTCCCAAAGCTCACACTTTCATTGAACTTTTCCATTGAATGAGCCTCCTTGTCTCATTTCAAACCAATCTTGGATACATCTATCATAAGTGAGGGACAATGGGACTCCTCCGGTCAGTGAAAATCCGAGAGGAGAAGGGAACTTAAGCTCTGGTGACAATGGGCCTTAGTCACAAAGTGTTGTTGTGCCCTCTAGTTTTAACCTACAAACTAGGCCTGCTAGTTTGTGCAGCAACAACCACCATATGGTCTTTCTATTTCTTTTAGCTGATCAACCTCCCAAGGTACATTTCCAAGCCTTACCCAAGTATGAGATGTGTGGGTGCCAAATCCCAATGAACCAGTGGACAGTTGAACCCAAAGAATGGAGGTGGAATTGAGGCTCATAATGTAAGATGGAAAGTGTAAGTTTGGAATAGGGAGAGATGGGGCTACGCTATCTCAATCATGGTTTCCCAAGCAGTACCCCTCCTATACCCATTGGGCCATTAGGGTAGGTCCCACTAGACTAGGATTGAAAATTAACCCCCTATTTAAGGTGAGGGAACAAAGTCATGGCCAAGACCCTTCTTTCTTCCAAGTTAGTCAATAACCCATGTCAAATGCCCAAATACAAACAAGCATAAGCACCCAATTGCAGAATGAATAAAGTACCCTTTGATCAAAATCTCACCTTCCAACATATGCTCTTGGCAAACGGGCGAGGAAACATATGACTGATTCACGTGGTGGAGATATGAATGGCACATCGTCATTGGCTACTAGTGGCTCTCAGGGGCTGTTGGCTACAGGCTGGAAGAGATCATAGGAGAAAATTTATCCTATGGGGGTCACCCACTTTGGGTGGGTAATATGTAGAATAGCAACACAGAGTCCCACATTTAAGCGGTTAAGTTTTACCCCAAAAAACATCATTTAAGGCCCCAAACTAAGCCCAAAAAGTTTCAGACCCCAATTCTCCAAACTACGTCCCACTGATAAACTGCTCCTAGAAATTAATTCCTTCGATTTTCCCACTCTGAAAGCATTGAGATGGATGAAAAATTATATAGTGATCCAATCCGGATCAGACCCCTACCCACTTCCATGTTCAACCTAACTAGGACTCTAGGTGCAAGAGCATTAGGTCCAACTTCATCTTCACAGTTGCCGCCACATCAACAACTATATGCAGCTCAAGGTTCTAAGAAGTAGGGAAAATAGGCAGTAGAAATAGAATAATTTTCTCTTTCCACTTATTAGTTGCCATATTAGCGTTTATCAATTTTCAGACTTCAGTTTCTAATATCTGTTTTGGAAATTAGACACATGGCCTATTTTATAAACATAACTCTTTAGTCATGATGACCTACTTCATTTCATAAATTCAGTCTACTTCATATTATTTTACTGTACTTTAAATCTTTGTAAGTTTGTACTTTGTGACTGCATTTGCAGTATGTTTTACCTATGTAGTATGAAACGGTTGACGCCCCATGATTAATCTAGATTCTATCATGATGACCTGTTTACAACTTTATAATAATGTAGACAAGTAGCAATACATTTGTCTGATTTCATCTTTTCAGAAACTAATTTGGTCTTCTGCAAGTTTTTGTGAATATATATGCATTGAAATAGAAAAATATATATATATTCTATAAAAAATGCTCCCAGGCCCCTGCTTCACTCATGCTCTGGCAATATTGGGTTCAACAGATGAAGATATTTTTATTTTTTGCATTTCTGCATATAATATATATATATATATAGTATATTATATATATCCTAGCCATATACAGATTGTTCTCAAAATTTTCTATATCTGTGTTCATGTAACTATATCCAAATTCTATCCAAACTTTAGGCTTTGAGGTAAATAAGAAAGTATTTGTAACATTATGCTATGTCATATAACAATAAGATTTTCAGTAAACAGGTTACTGCCAATAAATCAACAATGCCTTTCAACTAACTGCTGAACCAAAATAAAGATAGATAAACCATGCACAGACAATTATGTTTCTATCTCCCTCTATGCTACTGGGTTTAATTGTCCATATCTTATAATTTCACAAAATTATTACTCTAATGTAAACTTCTCAACCGCAACACAAAGGACATACCCCAGAAGGAAGACATAGTTCCCAGTCAGATTATCAATATTCCTTGATCTCTGCAGTAGTACAAGCTGAGGAAGAATGGCGACTGCTTCAAGATACAATGAAAATGTCCAAAAAACCTATTCAAGCAGTTACCCTCTGTTAGACCAGGAAAGAAATTTAAAGGATGTAAATCTGACCTCTACTTTTAGAAAGAGCAGAATATTGTTCACGGGATAATTCCAATTTAGAACACATGGTAACTGTATCAGTGAATCTAAGTTAAAATATATCCCCCAAAAAGGTAATCATGATATTTGATGTCTCATTACGCAAAAGGCAGCAGCACTGCACCTGATAGTACTGTCTCAGCTACAGACAATATTTGAATATGGTTTCACTGTTTTATAAAATTCTTAAACAACTGGACCAATCCTGCTAGCTGCATAATTTGCATAAATGACTGGAACTGATTACTATGACTTTGGATACCCAGAGCATGTAACCTTCAAAATTGACGGTATATATTGCAAATTTACAGCAGGTGGATGAAAACAACAAGGTATTAGTCAAAGAAATAACATAAGAAGAAATTTTTTTGTAATCCCCTTTGGCCTCTTATGAAACCAACAAGCTACTAGGCAATGTTGCACTAATCATTATCAGGATAATATCGGCGCGAGGAAAAAAATTGGAAAAAATCGTAATAATCGGAAAAAAATCGGTAATAATAGGGAGAAAAATAGTTTGGTACAAAAATATTCATTTTTTTTCCAATTTTTTAAATATTAAACCATCTACAACATAAAAATAAATACATAGACACATAAATATGATAAAAGAACTAATATATAGAGGTTTAATATCATTTCTAGTGCTTAAATCACACATAACAGTGAATCATGTCCTGAATAGTAAGTCCTGACTCCTGAGTCCCAACTCAACCTCAAAATATCAACAAAAAATATAATAATGTATCTCATATTATGAGTCATAATGTCATATACAATGAAATGAACCAAATAACTAAAGTCTAATACTACTGATTTCCTTTGCCCCTCTAGATGTAGATGTCAGTGGAGTTGGCAGGCCGCAGTAGACTATGGAGTCTGCTGTGCTCTGGAAGCTGAAGAACTAGGAGCTACTGGAGATAGACCACGTCCTCTACTTCTGACGGATAGCTTGGGTCACCTCCTCCTAATCAATTTTTTTTATTTTTTTATGTCACGATTTTTTCCCAAAAAATCGTGATTTTTTCGAAAAAAATGGCCTATAAAAAAAAAAAGTCCGAGTACTACTCGCGATTTTATCTTTTTTCTGAAAAAATCCCGAAAAAACGATAATATCGCAATTTTAACAACACTGCTATTAGTCAAATAAATAACATGAGAAGATAATGTTTTTGCAATCCCCTTTGGCCGATTACCTACATCCTTTCATGAGTGTTAGCATATTACCTAATGTTTAGTATTCGTTTTTGGACCTTCAGCATCTTGACTTTTAATTATGGAGATATGTAAATGTCATAATCCCTGAAGAAAGGAAAGAAAAAACATGTACTCACCTCACGTACAGTAAACCTGGGGTTTATCAGAAGTGCCAGCAATAAACATGGTATGATGAGAAAATGATGTCGAAAGGTGTCTTGATCTCTGTCGTATGTCTGACGAACAACCTTATGATACCTCATATACCACACAATAGTGAATGATGTCACCAAGAAAATAATCTTCATAGCTGTATTGTAGAATGAAATATAGTTTGTGAAGATGTCCAGATACCGTGTAGCAAAGACAAGAACATAAAGTTCTTGTGTCTTAAGTGAAATTCCTGATGAACACAAAACACAAAATGATATTCTGAGAAATTTTACAATCAAACAACAAAAACCAATTCACGTGTTTTCAAATAACAGTTCCAAGTAAAAGTGTCTTCCTATATTAACACGAAAAGCATCTCACAAATTACAGCATATTAAAACTCCTCTTTTTCATCTTGTGAGTAATATGTCACCTATAAGATTTAATTCTATTAAATGGGCAGATTGAGGAACTCTCTGTTTTCAAAGATATTAAATCAACAGCTCAGAATGACAAGTCACCATATCTCATATATTTTCTCACCATCTCTACATGGAGCAACAACTAGATGCAAATCTTTGAAATAGATAAACACAAAGACATTACAAATCAAATGGTTTCTGGCTGAAGCCTGAGGAACCTACATTCTATCAAACACCTCAAGAATATGTTATCATAATTATTAATAAGTTTCTGAGGTAATTAAATGGATCATACTCCATTTCTAACTCTGAAACTGCTTTCAGTATCTAGAACACTCTGCTAGTAATTGCTTAACTTGCCCCAGAATAGCAGAATAAAACAAGTCAGAAATTTGTTGCAGGCGTTAAAAGTGCAATAATTGCATTGAAGGTAGACTTGACACTAGGGCACAATCTATTGCAGGTGCCTAGCAGTTGTATTTAGAAATAAGAAGCAATCCAAGAGAATCAAATATAACTGGCAATCAATGTGTCTGTAATAAATGATATTTTGCACAGGCAGATACAATACAACTGTCAACATATGCAAAAAGTGCAACAATGTGAACATGGTGGTTGGAAGACCAGTGAACTAGTTTTAGCTAATCTCACATATTAAGGCTTCATCTTTGATTAAAAATTTCCAAGGTAGTGTTGATGTTTGTAGCTTGGGCAGGTACTTCTGCACAGGCATAAATGTCTAGGCATGCAGAAGTCGCCCAAGATATCCTCAAGACACTTGCTCATGTAATGATCCATCTTTAGTTACCGATAGAATATGATTATTAGCATGCATACAAGGCCTGCATATGCTAGCTACATACACAAGCATCGCATGCATTACGCTAGTATACATACCAATTTAATTATATAAAATGTGTGTATGGAGAATGAAATAATTGTTAAAATATCAATTAATACCCTGATTATTAAAAATACAATAGAATGTATTAATTTGATTTCATTAATAAAACTTTAAATAAATAATAAAGTATTGTTATTCTAAATGGGAGACGATAAATTTAATTTCATAAATTTGGACAAGACATGCAAAAGTAATCTAGAAGAGTCCCCTACTTGAGTTGGTGGAACCGACAAACTCAAAAGCTCACTTAAATATATATTTAATTAAAAATTAAGACAACCGAATTAAGTAATAATGAATAAATGGATAAGATCGAAGTGATTGGTTGAGAGGAGGGTGGGGGTTTCTTCGCAGGGAAGAAACCCTCCCTATATAGAAATAAGTGGGGAGGTTCACTTTTTTGGCACAGGAAATTGAGAATCTCAAGGAGGAAATTGTGATTGGGAGAAGAATTGAGGGACGAGCCTTGGGCTCAACATTTGACTGTAAATCTATGAGACTTGGGTGTTGTTCTTGGAGTTTTGGGCTCGGGGGCTAGAAGACTTCGCTCTCGAAGTCTTCTGAGTCTGGAAGTCGGAGAGGCTGATCCCAGATAGGCAAGAAGGAATTGGTTGGTTTGGTATCGGGAGCGCAAGACTCAGATTCAGCCCGGAGCATGTTGTCCAACGATCAACATCAGTTGGGAAAACCAGGTATGTGCATAAGTTTAAATTGGGATGTTTAGTTATGAACTTGATTAGAAGAAATATATTGCTAGAGATGAAATTATAATGATAGGCATACACTGCTAGAAATGAAACTATAATGACAGGCATATACTGCTAGAAATGAAATTATAATGACAAACTTTACAGCTCAAGAGTGAACAAGTTGCTAATGTCACTTAGCCTAAGTTTTAAACTTAGGAAAAGCACAAAATTAGTATGTTAGCTAATTGAGCTAAAGTAAACTTAGGAAAACTAGAGTAAATTACTTTAATGATTATGTTTTAATCTCAGTGCTTGATCTCAGGTGAAGCAAGATCTAATCTCAGTTGTTGATCACTTTGGAGATTAGGGTTAGGGATTTAGCTCAATGTAAAGTTATAAAAGCAAGGCTAAGGAGAGGAGAAGACACACCATATAGTAGCACATTGACAGAGGCGTCTCAAATAAGGAGTATGATACTCTAGTGTGCTAGGTCCAAGGAAGTGCAGAAGGGGAGCATTGGAGATCTAGATCAGCCAAGGAGATTTAGGACCGATCTAGGGCCTAATCTATTGGATCAAATCCAAAGCATTATGTATCTATAATTATCTCAGTTTGGCAATTATCCTAGGACGAGGGGCCAAGTAAGTTCATCTCTCATGTATCCAAGAAGATCACGTGAAGAAAATATTCAATGCCATAGTAAGTCTTTTCCAAAGTTAGAACATAAATAGAAGATGATATTGTTAAACAAACTCAAATCCATAGAGATGACCAAATTAGACATAATTACCAGTTACCTTATGAAGATCCCATGGATTCATGATCATTCGCAACAACTGGGGAGAAGGTGGCAAATGCAAAGCTATAGAACATGGAGTTGAATAGTTTCCCATCATCAAGAGAATCATTTGTCAAACGTATTTGCGCTCGGCAAAACCTTCTTGACTTTGAGAGACTTTGGGGTGACTATATCTAAGAGGAGACTCAGATGGAGTCAAAGGCCAGCAAGAAGGGGTAGTCATGAGAACCTACCACTACTTGGTTAGACAAATAAGGGCAAAGATAAAGGATCCAACAAGGGTAAGGGAAGGGTGAGGAGTCAACTTCACATCCAGCAAAGACGGATTTGAGAAAAACAAGTGCTTCGTTTGTCATAAGCACAATCATTATGCAGTAGATTATCCAGAGAAGAAGAAGGGTAAATGAGAGCAACCAACAGAGGTACGTAGCAATGTCTACAGAAACTCAATTCAATGAGTTTGCTACCAAGTTCAAGAAGGATTTCTCAATGATATCTTGCCTTTCTACCAGTGCAATTCCACATATCTTTTGTGCTATGTGGATAGTGAGGCATCTCAACATATGACATAAGTTCGACGGTGGTTTTCCAGTCTGAAGACGCAGGACTCATGGGCACATGTTGAGTTTGGTGAAGATTCCATGTACCCAACAGTAGGAGTTGGTACTAATCCTTTTCAGCTAGAGTCAAGTAATTCTTTAGAATTTAAGAATGTCTTGTTTGTTCCAAGTCATCAGAAGAATTTTCTTTTAGTTTTAGTCATGGAGGATAAGGGCATTGCAGTGGAGGTCAAGAACCAACAAGTCCTTATCAGCCTGAAGGATTCTAGCCCAAATACAACTTAGGTAATAAGGGTTAGAGAAGCTAACTTGTACAAGTTGTAGGGTGAACTTGTTCGAGCTTTCGTGCCTAGCAGTGAAAGCTTGTGCAAGTTGTGGCAAAAGAGGATGGGGCACCTTCATCAAGAAGCATCACCTATTCTAAAGGAGATAGTAACAAGTCTTCCAAAGTTTAGTGTTGAGTAACATCGTGTATACAAAGAGCACATGCTTGGCAAGAATTCCAAAGTTGCTTTCCCAAGTAGTGAGCGTAGGTCTAAGGGGATTCTATACCTAGTACATTTGGATGTTTGTGGACCGATGTCGATAGCGTCAATAACAGGAAGCATGTATTATGTTTCCTTTATTGATGATGTTTCTCACAAGACTTGGATCTACTTCTTAAAGACCAAGGATGATGTCTTTGGGGAGTTTGAGGAGTTCAAAGCTCTAGTTCAAAACCAAATAGGGAAGATGATAAAAGTCTTTGTTGAAAAATGTAACTTGTGTCGGTCTTTATAATGTAATAAACTGTAATTTTTATCATTCATTATTATCATTTTATTTTCTGGTTAAAGAATGTTCTTCATGCTTATAAAGTCAAAAGAATTTATTGCGAGTTAAAAAGAAAAATGTATTTGAGTCTAGTCCCATTTGGACTTTTGTAAAGAAAAGAATTTTGAATTTTTATTAAGTCAAAGTCCACCAAAATGTACAAGTCAGCCCTCCTTGGGAACAAGTCGGCCTGGGCCTCCAAGAGCCACCCATTCGACCTCCTGGACAGATATATATAGAGGACAATTCGATCACTTTGAGGGACATTCATTCATCATCATCATACATATCTTCTGTACCTAACTAATACAAAAAGGACGAAGAAGTAGGAAATAAAGAAATCGCACAAGCGAAGGAATTTATGTGTAAGAAAGACGAATTTCAGAACTTATTGCAGGCCCGAAATTTCGGAAGCGAGATTTTAAAGAGGCTCGAAATTTAAGGAAAGTGAATTTTTTACTTATGTTGACTTTGCATGTAGAGGTGACTTGGAGGAGGGTTGAACTTTGGAATTTTGGTGGCAGTTTTAGTCTTGGTCTTGGTCCTGGATATCTCATTTTGATCTGATTCTATAAGAGAAGGATTGTTGTTGTGTTTTCCCCCTTGTGGGATTTTGCCCTATCTTCGAGCCTAACTTTTGGTGTCTCTTGTCTTTTTTGCATTATGATCTCTATTTTCTTGTTTTGAATGGTAAATGCTTGGTGAATAAGAAAGGAAAAACAAAAGAAAAACACTAAATAACTTCACAAGTAATTATCATGTTAAAAAATTCCCCTTGCAATGGAATTTCAACATGGTATCAGAGCTATGGTGAAGACAGGAGCACTAATGAAGAAACTAGAGCATAGAAAAGAAAAATCTAAGCATCCAAATCCTAGAAAAGAAGCAGATCCACACATGTGATGACACTTTTGAATAGTCCAAACCTATGGTGATACTCTGTGAGCAGTCTGAACTTGTGGTAGCATTTGTGAACAAGTCCAAAACTAAGGTGATACTCTGAACAAGATTCAAACCTGTGAAGCAATCTGAAATTCGGTAGTGGCTTGATATAAGCTCTGTGACATATCTCTCTTTGTTATACGAATCTGCGGCATATTTCTTGTGACATATATATGTGAGTTTCTATGACATAACTCACTGTGCTAATACGAATTTCAAAGGTACATAATGATGCAAATTTTAGAGGCATCTTCTCCGATGGTAATACAAGTTTCAGTAGCACTCACTCAAATAAATTACAAGGCCAAAGCTTATTATTTAAAAATACATGAAGTGACACCCTGAACGAAGTAGTATGCAAATTTTGTGGCAAACATACATGTGATATATGAGAACTCTTGTTTTAAGGACGTTACTCTGTTACATGCAAACTTCAAAGAACCGAAGTATATTCTTTCTCCAAGTGCTATATCCCTGTGGAATCATGTGGAGTGATCTCAAAACATCGCAAAGAAAGCTACAGGAAAATGCGAGCCACAAGAAGTCTACTATATCAGTGATGATGCAAGCTACATGAGGATAATTTTTGTGTGGCATTCAAACTTACTATGGCTATATGATATCCGAACTCACTATGGCATCATATTATACCATATCTCTGAAATTCAAGCTATCATCACTATAAAATCCAAGTTACCTGTTAATAAAAGGCCGAGACCTTGTAGTTGATCTCTGTGACATAACAAATTTAGGTGACAAAGTAAAGAAGTGTGATATATCCCCTTGAAAAGAAAATTATGACTTGAAGGTATCTGAATTTACTCTTGTGACAAGAGATATGAACCATCCATAGCATTCAAGTTATCTATGTTGCAAGTATCAAAGTCAGAGGCATTATGTTGGCACTGAGAATATTACAAATGATCAAGTCTAGGCATACGAGTTCAAGCAGATCAAAGTGACATACTATTTTGTGTTTCAAACCCTAGAGAAAGGTCTGCACCATATTACCTGTGCAATTAAGATCTGAATCAGTGGATAAGTGTGTTGGAAGAACCGAAGCTAAGTTGCAGGAAACATTGGAGAAGGGTCTGTTTCCGGCCAGAAATGAAACGAAAACGAGGAAACTCGTACCGTATGGCCTGGAAACTCGTTTCCGGCCGTACTGGCCCGTTTCTCAAGGAGGAAACGTGGCCAGTACGGCCAGAAACGCGTTTCCAGGCCATACAGTGGAGTTTCCTCTTCTAACTTGACTTTTTCTTGTATTTTATTTTTATTTTTTCGCTTCTAATTTTTTATTGGGCGACTAAAATATCTTCTGGATACTCCTAGATGCCCTTCAAGTTATAAAAAAGGAGGATTTTTTTGAGTGGGGCAGCCTAATGTTCAAGCCTATGGCCCTAGTGTTGATATGTAGTTCATGGTAATGTTAAATTCTTAAAGTAAAAACTTTTACTTAAATTTTTAACATTACCATGAAATGACTCAGGATGTTTGAGAGTGCTTTCGCCCTCATTGGATTTCATATGGAGAAAGTAGAATTTTAGATCTCACTCAAAATCCAGCAGACTTATCTGTTTTTCAGGATTTCAGGATTGCGGGGATTGCAATGTTTCCATTGGATTTTGTCATGTACTAGGCTATGGAACTTGTATTTAATCAAGAGAACCAAGCCCTCTATGCAGGGGAGACTCCCAATAATCAAGAGCACGTACGGTACTAGGGTATGGAAGTTGTATTTAATCAAGAGCACTAAGGTCGTTCAACTATGTAGGAGGAGACTCCCAATCAAGCACGAGACAAGAGATTAGAAATTTCTTGTGGTTGATTTTAGATATTGCTATTTTCATTATGTGATCATTCATGAGTAAATGTGATGTAAATTTAGAGATTTATAGTTTACGCATTGACAATTGACAATTTAATCATAATGTAATAAATTAGAATGTATCATATATGCTTTATGATTGCACATATTTCTTAAATGTCCTAATAGATATATCTATGTTGTGTTTCCCCGTTTCCAAAATTTGGGGGGGGGGTCACGTTTCGTACCTGTGCCCGTTTCGGAAACTCGTACCCGTTTCCCCGTTTTGTGCAACTTAGAACTGAAGTCTACGAGGGTTGAATGTCTGTATCCTCAGTAATACATCAAGGTACACAGTGGAAGGAACAGAAACTATATGGATCATCTTTGTGGCACCAGCCTGTAACGTACCCATGACATAGTAATATAAAAGAAAGAAGAATTACATTAATGAAGCCGACCTGAAGTCTGAAAGGAATGATTTAAAGGAATCAAAGTGTATCCAGAGATTGAACCTTCCCTTCGTAAGACCTCTATATTCTATGATCCAAACTATATCTGAAAACCAAGACAAAGGACATTACAAGTAGCCCAAGGAAAACTATGTAGTTTGTATCCTAGTTCGATGGTTGAAAATTTGAGGCACCTCTGTTGGAAAAAAATCATTTATGTTGCAAAGGGCCGAAACTCTATAAGGATGGACAGTTAAAATTAAAAGGTACATATAAATTTTGTGATCTATATCAAGTATATAGAACATGATACCAAGACTATTAGGTCATGATGAAGTCACTTCTTGGAATCAAGAGTAAGCTAATGATTTTTTGAAAAGATAGTGACAGGGTATACATAGATACATTAGAAATCGTGACTTAACTAATATGGTAACATTCAGATTCTTTCCTTGCATATGATGACTAGTTTTTTGTGATCAATGAATGAAATGATTTCAATCTCATAAAAAGCTTGACAATAGCATCTCTAGGGTTTTGCAACTCTCTCTAGTATTCTTGTAGAATTTGCAATTCTTAAATGGCAGAGCTTGAAGATTTTGGAGAATCTAGGGTTTGTAAACCCTAGCAAAGGTTTGAGTTAGAAAACCCTAGGAACAAAACAAAGCCTAACTAATTGTTTCCACTGTAAAAAGAAAAACCTAACTCTTGAAAATAGCAAGAAGGATATCATGTTGATGTAAGGACAAATCCAAGATTAAGATGAAGTTGACTCTCCTTAAAGAGATAAGTATTCTACACCTCCTTCCTTTAATTATTACTGCTATTTTGGCTATACACTTTTCCTTTTATTCTTTCATAGTCTTCTAATAAAGGTTGCAGGTCAAGGCAAGATCTATCTAAGCTTGACTAACAGATGGAAGAATTGGAAGAACGTAGCAAAGCACGATGACAAGAAGAAAGTAGTTTGAAGTATACATCAGAGAAGTCGATTAGATGGCAGCATAAAAGGGAAGAAGTTCACTTACCTCAGCTAGAAAGAGGGAGTTGTAAGATATTAGATGGATACAATACTACTTGGAGCTTTGATTGGTTTGATTTAGGAACACATTGATTGGGTCGACAGTACTAATATTGATAGAGATACTACTGATGATTAGGAGCTGATATGATTTCTTGGAAGAGCATGAAGCAGAATTCTATGGCAAAAGATGTGGCAATTAGTACAATCAGTTGAAAAGAAGTTTGGCTCCATAAAATTATTGTGGTGAACTACTTGATGACATGTTGAATTCAAAGTTGCATGAAGATTGTCAAAGAACCAAGAAGGTAGAAGTGCTTATGATTGGAGAGTCTGATGCAGATAGGAGCCAAGAAACTACAACAGATCTCCATAAACGAACAGATAGTCAATGTATTGATAAAGTTCTTTCCTAAAGGGAAAGGTTGAGTATTATGTGATAAGCTTAGGCTTGTGGTTATCTCCTCCCAATTTGAGGAGTGTAAATGGACACCTCATTCTCCATGTGTCACATACTATGGCCAGAACTAACAGTCATAAGCCTAGTGCATGAACACTAGTAGGGAGAATGGTGGATTGGATAAGCATTAAGGACGAGCATTCTTGAGTCATGTATCATGGTTGACTAGGATTAACCTCCGCAGTTGGATACATGGACTTTGTAAGAATGGTCCAGTGGACAAATTTTTACTTAGGATGAGAAGGAAATGGTCCTATGAGGACATACTCTAGGAACACCTAGGTGAGGTATGTGCTTGAAAGTTGAGAGGCGGTGTTATCCATGCCTCTTGGCATTGTGCTCTAATCTTGTGGAGAGATAGAGCTTACTTGTCAAGGCCTTGGTATTTTTGACAATGTTGGTTATGATGTTATCATCATCAATGCATATCAATCCAGATCCTTTCTTATATGAATATCTCAACATGAGATTGTCCTGTCAAGACATTATGAATACCTGTTGGCACGAAAATGACAACAGGGTTGAGACCCTAGGTTCGGGCATAAGGGGGCCAACAAGGCTCCACTATAGTCTAGAGCAATGTCGGCATTTTCACCTTACCCAAAGAGGGTAAGGAGTCTCACCCGAGGCGTGTCGCGACTAAAGTGAAATGAGGGTGGAATTAGGTACCAGTGGAGTCATATCAAACAGAAGAGACCAATATATAGTAGCCTAACATACAAACTAACCAAATCACAACGATCAACTCATGCTATATCAGGAAACTATCTAACCAAATGCATTCATTAAAAATTTTAAAGAGTTAACACAATGCTTAAAGACACAAGGTCATTCTAAACATTCTTCTCCATTAACATAACATAAAGCAATACATAAGGCTCAAGGCCTGATCATTAACAGCAAGAATAACACAACAAGCATAAATTGATACAAACAGAGCCATGGAGTCGTTCACATTACTCCGCAACACAGGAAGACTCGAACTATCACAGACTCGCTCTACTGACTAGCAACAACCCTCCTTCGCTCTTTCTTCTGCTTTTTATCCCCTACCATCCACTCGGACTGCCAATTTTGCTTTCCTTTTGCTCGGTTTCCTTCATTCTCGATTGCCTCTGCTCTTCGCTCACTCGATTGTCCCTGCTTCTTCCCGACACCTCTCCACCACTGCCAGTCATCCTTCAATTTCTAATCTTCCATCGGTTGTCAACTCCGCAACCCCAACGGTCATCTCTGCCACTTGTCATCGGCTTCTTCCTCTGCAAAATCTCAAAACAGTCCCCGACCACAGTCCATTGACTCATCCTCGAGTCAATTTTCCCTTCGGGCTGTCGGTGCGATTGACATTTCTGCTGGTGCCTCTACTATTACTGTTGTGAGTGCTTCCCCTGGCAATGTTGTTGCTTCTTGTTGTGTTGTTGTTGCTTCTTCCTGGCCTTCTTTTCCAAATGAAGGCCCCAACTCCGACATGGCAGCAATTGTCCCCTGGTGGAATTGAGTGTAGTTATCCAGTGTTGCTTGTCAAGGTTTGGTGATTGCCGCGGCTTGCTTGATGAACTTTGTCACCGTGCTAGAGGTTGGTTGGGCTGGTCGGGTGCTCAATAGGGAAGCCCATTGCTCCTCCATTTCTTCACTGAGCTCTCGCAAGGCGTTGACATGAGTTCGGACCGGCGGTCGAAGATCACAGAGCTTCTGTTTTGTCTTCACCAATTCATCCTCGATTTGTTGGACGCGGACCTCCAAAGTGGGTACCTCTACTTCGAAATCTTTCCGCTAATCCTTGTCCTTAGAGCTCCTGATGTCAACGGAAAGTTGATTAATCCTCTAGCAGAGCGGGTAGATTGGTTGATTTTTCTTTGCAAGATTGTCAGACTAGTCATGGACCTGTTGCATCAGTGTGTACCCATCATTCAGAGCGTCAAGAATGGAGGCTTTCAGAGCGGCTGCAGCAGTGATCTTTTGTTCAATTTCATCGACATACGTCATGTTAGGATCTAGCAGCGCCTTCCTTGCAGCGTCGCGGCTCTATCTGAGTTCTCTATTAGAGGAGATCAACCCATTGCATGCAGCTTGGATGTATGCCCAATACACATGCCCCCAAACAAGTTGATTGCAATGTGTAGGTTACATATCTATGGTCCCAGGGATTTTGGAGTTCTCATGAACTCCCGTTCGAGCATATGGACCATGAGCTCTACAATGAGCTCATGTCCCAGTTGGAGCCAGATGCTACCCACTAAAAGTGTGTAACCCCATTGGAGAAAAAAATTCTCCCATACTTCACATCCAGCTAACAGCCCCTGACAACCACCACTAGCTTACAACATGCCACTTTTATTTCCGCCACCTGCATCAGTCATATGCTTTCTCACCCATCCAGCAAGAACACATGGATGAAGGTGGGCTTCCGAACAAAAATTACTTTATTCATTTGCAATCGGGTGCTTATGCTTGTTTGTATTTGGGCTTTTGATACGGATTATGAGGTGACCAGGAAGAAGGAGGGGTTTTGACCATGATCTTGTTCCCTCACCTTAAATGGGGGATTAATCTTCGACCCTAGTCCAATGGGACCTCCCCTAATGGCCCAATGGGTGTAGGAGGGGCACTACTCGAGAAGCCTTGATTAATATAGTGTGTTGCATCTATCCCTATTCTATGCTTACCACTTTCCATCTTAAAATACAAGCCCTTACTCCACCTCCATTCTTCAAGTTCAACTAACCATTGGTTCTTTAGGATTTGGCAACCATACATCCACATACCTGGGTAGGGCTCAGAACCTTGCCCAGGGAAGTTGATGAACTAAAAGAAAAGGAAAAAGCATATAATGGCCACAAGTAAAATAAAATAAAATACAAAAGATGGTCGGGACATACACATTAGCACGTGGACAAAAGCCTAGCATGAGCTCTACCTCACCCTATATGGCTATCACCTGGTTCCTCAACACCATATTGTTCCTATACATCATGAAAGGAACCCTTACATGTCCCAACCCTAATGAGCAATGAGTTGCCTCGTCATTAAGGGGTAGTACAACTGTTATACATCATACAAAGCAAGCTCTAACCCTTTGAGCTACAAGCAGTAATACAAAGAAATAAATCAAGCAAAAATAAGAACCGCACGAGAGGGGTGGAAAAACAAAGGTCGGACTAGTAATTTCTGCATCCACAATTGCTCCCTCCTCACATCTATATGTTGAAAATTGGCTGTTATTGATGTCAACTCCAACGGAAACCAGAAGAAACCCCACTTTTCCTGCTCTTGTTATGGCATATGATCGTGAGAATGCATGCTAAATCATCATCATCTAAATGTACTCATCATGTTGTTTCCAATGGTAGTTGGCACACCTCATAAACTCCTCGCTGTTGAGAAGATATGACCTCCTAAAGATGAAGCCCTGAAGTCATGACCAAGGTGCCCCAAATAAATGATGTTTTGGTCCAAATTTGTATTAAATTTTGTTGGATTTTGGATAAATTATATGGGTCCTGGCAGTTACAAAATGTTGACCAAGTCGGTCCTCAAAAAGAGGAATTTACATTGTGAAAATGGTTTCATAAAGATGAGTTAAGGTCAGCTCCATAAAAATTGAATTTATAAAATCAAATTTTCGTTTAAGATCGGGTCAGCTCCGTTTTTTGGGGGGTGTTTTAAGGCAGGTCAACCCTACTTTTAGTCCCCTTGCAAAAGTATAAATAGGGCACTCTTGGGCCCTCAAAGAGCATCATTTCACTCTTCAACATTCATGTGATTTGCTCTGAAATATCTGAGGCCAAGGGCAGAATTGCTTATCTTGAGAAGAGGCCAAATTTCTTAGTGTTTTTGGTTCACATTTTCTGTGGTGAATTTTTGGGCTAAGACCATGTTGCTGAACCTGTTCTAATGCCCTTCTTGAGGCAGAATTTCAGCCTATTCTGAGGACCTTCCTGATGCAGAGTTTGGCCCCTTCTAAGGCCCTTCCTAAGGCAAAATTTGGCTTGTTCTAAGTCCATTCCTAAGGCATAATTCAACCTATTCCTGAGGCAATCCTGAGACAAAATTCAGCCTTGACCTGAAGCTTGGTCTGAAGCCACTCTAAAGTTAAGAAGACTGAGTTCTGATTACATTTTCAAGGGCTATTTCAGAGGTTAAAATTATGCCCAAACCGAGCTTTGTATGGAAGCTTATTTTGCTGAGTTGCATATCACCATCAAGTAAACAGTGTATTGAGGTTGAGGCCCAAAATCGGGAGCATCTTATTAGACCTAAATCCTGTCAAAAGAGAAGCAAATGTAAGGATTGTTTAAGCCACAGTTAAGGGCCAAGATTAGACCTGAGTAAGGCTTGTTCAGCAGTTGTTAAAGAGTATATTAGGGCCTGCTCAAAGGCAGAATCAAAGAAAGGTTTGAGGCCTAGTTAGATCTCTATCTAAAGGCTAAGTTAAAAGGAAGTTTAAGGCCTGGTTTGGCCACAAAATTGAAGGGTCGATTAAGGATCGTTTTAGTGCACTTCCAAGGGCTGAACTCTGGACATATCTGAAGCAAGACAGTAAACAAGGAGGTACATATACAGTGTTCAAAGTTCATCCTCTATAGTAGCATGATGACCAGACATCTTCCAAATTGACATGAAGATCTGAGTATTTCCAACAATTGGTATTAGAGCAAGTTCCTTCACAGCAATCTAACCACTGGAAGATAGATAATGGATTGCACCAAATATGGAACTCCATTGTTTGACAGACAAAACTATGCATTTTGGAGTGGAAAGATGAGAGCATGTGTGCAAGCACAAGGATTTGATGTTTGACACTGTAAAAAGTGGATACACTACACCTTCTGCTCCTCCAACAGACGATGTTGGTAAGAAACTCTATGATGTTGGTAAGAAACTCTATGATAATAATGCAAAATCCAGGAATGCTATTTAATTGGTCTAACAAATTCAGTTTATGTTAAAGTGATAGATTGTTAATATACAAAAGATGTTTGGGACAAGCTTCAAAGCATATATGAAGGGGATAAGAAAGTCAAAGAGGCTAAGCTTCAGACCTTCAGAGGACAATTTGACCAATTGAAAATGAGAGAAGACGAGAATATTGCAGCCTACTTTCTCTATGTAGATGAAATAGTAAACTCCATGGCAGGATTGGGAGAACCAGTAGAGAACAAAGTGATTGTTTAAAAGGTACTAAGATCTCTTCTGATGAGATTTGATTCTAAGGTCTCAGTTCTAGAAGAAAGATCAAACTTAGCTAACCTCAACATGGATGAGTTACATGGAATACTTATAGCTTACGAAATGAGCACTGAACAAGAAAATCCATCCAAAAGAGAAGAAGCATTCAAAGCATCCAAGAAGACAAGAAAGAAAAGCAACAGTCTAATCCAAGCTCCAATTGTAGTTGTAGCGATGATTCAGATGAAGAAATAGCTAACTTTGTGAGAAAGTTGAAGAAAGGAACTAGCAAGTACAAAGGTAAGCTTCCCTTAAAGTGTTTTAATTGTGGTGAAATTGGTCATTTTGTTTCGAAATGTCCTTATGTAAAATGTTCAGATAGTGATGAAGAAGAAGAAGCTCATAAGAAAGAAAAGAAAAATCAGAAATGAGACAAGAAACAAAGTAAAAAAAAGTTTCTATTCAAAAGAAGTCAGTTCTACATTTGATAAGGAAAGTGACAGCGACAATGACTCAGAAAGAGTTTTATTCATGACAATGGAGAATCAAGAGGAAACCCCTGAAGATGATGAAGTCGAAAGAGAAATAGATCTTGAGAGAAAACTGGTCAGTGCCTTAAAAGATCTAAAAGTAGAAAGGAAGAAAGTCAAGGCATTGGAAAAAGAGCAAAGTGAACTAAAAGAATATTCTAAAGGTCTCAACAAGAAGTCTTAAGAATCAGAGAAGCCCATCATAAGTCTGAAAGGCCAGTTAGACGAAGCTAGAATGATTGAAAAACACTCAAAAACCGGTTGGAAAAGAAATGCTAAAGCAAAGGAAAGTTTGGAAGCAGAGATAGTTTCACTAAGAAAGGAAGTTCAGAAGAAGATCGTCCAACAGAATTTTGTAAATAGCACTAAAATTTCAGATCAAATTATTAGCAGTTAAAGGCCATGCGACGACAAATCTGGATTAGGATACAAGCCAACCTATGTTGAGAAGGGTTCAAGCTCCATGACAATAGGAGAAGAAGCGGAACAAAAGAGTTATGCAGGTGTCATCAAGGATCCTATCAAGAAGGAAGAATTCAAGCCCTCAAAAGAGAATGTTCAACCAATAAAAGGTCAAGATCAGTCAATTAAGAGAACACAGAATCAGCAACCAACAATGGAGAGGACTCAAGAAAAATTTTACTGAAGAGTTGCACCACCTAGAAGATCCTCCACTCGCAGGTACTATTACCCACCATTTTGTGGGTGATATCCCTAGGAGAAAAATTTTCTCCAAGATGGTCCTTAGTCGGCGGCCAACAGTGCCTTCAAGCCACCAACTAGCTCATTGTGCCATTTTTCCACCACCTGAGCCAGCCACGTGGCCCTCACCCATCTGTCATGATTGTATGTTTGAAGGTAGGCCTCCCGAACCTAAAGGTATGCCTTGTCATTTGGTAATTGAGTATTGTAGTTTGCTTATCATGGACACTTCTGGGCATGGATTAATAGGGGGATTCGGCGGAAAGAATAGGCTAGGTCTGTGCTCTCATCCCCTAGACCCCTTTTGGATATTAACCTTGGATTCTAGTCTTGTGGGATTTCTTTTATTGACTATTTGGCTTTAGGGATGGTATTTCATGGGAAGCCCTGATTTTGGTCTCCCTCATCCACATATATTCCTCCATCTCCACTCATTATAAGCCCATTCATCATTTCTCCCACCTGGGTCCACATAGGGCTAGATCTCCCCTTCCCCTGCCCACATCTTGGGTCAAGCCAAAAATAATGCCCCCGTGATTGATGCAGCTAAAAAGAAAAGTAAAAGCATAATTGGCCACATTCAACAAAAAAATGTAGCACAAAATGCAAAAGATGGTCGGGACAAACACATTTAGCATGTGGGCAAAAGCCAATACATGAGCTCTACCCCATCATCATGGCCATCACCCTGGTTCCTACAGGTTCTATGAGCCTCCTTCATCATATTGGAACCCATGATTGTCCCAACCCCGGGTGGGCAATGAGCCGCCCTACCTTAAAAGGGGGTATCCACTGCTATCTCACACATCATGCTCTTACCCCTTGAGCCCCAACCAGTTAATTGAAGAAAAATCATAAAAAGGCAAAAGGCATATAAAATATGGTGGAAAAAGCAAGGTCAGGGCACCTCATGTACCACGATTGCTCCCTCTTATACATTATATACCCAAGTGTGGGCTTCCCTTCTACTAGCGACCCTTGTACCTCAATAGGTGGCCCGGGGTTGCCCCTTCTCATTCCCTACTCCATTCACCTCTTTATCACATGCCACCACCTTTTAAAGGATGTACCTTAGACATATTATCTCCTTTAAAAGTAGAAACCACCTGATGGGATATTTGGTTAACCCCATTTGGAGTTTGGATACATTAGCACATGCCAAAGCCCATTATGGAAGGACGGGCCATTATGAAGTCCCCACCTGTGGTCCATGGTTTGTAAACTCTTTTACTCAATTTCCTTGATGACTTGTTGCACTAAAAGGCTAGGGGACGCATTGGATCTTATGCAGGATTGCAGGTGGTCTCCATCTTGGGTTTGGTCTCCCTATACGGGGTCCTAACCCTCCAGAGGGCTACATTGGCACAAGTAGGGTGTGTGTTGAGAGCCATGGGCCTCCACAGCAGTAGACAACACTCCATGGATCCCCAGAGATGTTCAGAGATTGCTTGAGATTCACCTATTGGACGAGGAAGATGCACCTAGTTCACCTTTGCCTAGTCAGCCCCACAGATGTACCATGCACTTGGCAGCTGACCCAGGACTTGTAAGATGATGTGGCATCACCTACACCATCATCTGATCCTTTACAGATGGTCTACAGGCATCTTCGACTTACTTGGAGACCCATGAGGTCACTTGTGTGCTCTCATAGCGATTAAGAGCACCACAAGTTTATTATGTGGAGAACAAGGGGCCAGTCCCTTGTCCATCACTTTTGGAAGTCCAACTCATCATTTTGGCACTTATGGACTTCATCAGGCCTCTTAGAGAGCCCAACGACATGCATTATTGATCATTCAACCTCTTGGGAGGCTTACTATTTTATTTGTAAGCTAGTTTGCTGGGCTTGTCACCAATAGATAGTTATTTGCACATTATTTTAGTTGATGGGCTAATGTAGGCTCAAATTAAGTAATTCGAACTCTCTTAATCAGTGTATAAATAGAAGAGACATGAATTCATTTGTATCATCACTATGGATTGGATCATTCTCTCTCTTGAGAATTTCACAGTTCTTTCTTGGAGGACAAATTGGAGCATGGATGAATTTTGATGTTTGGATTGAATTTCTTATCTTAGAGCTTCTTTATTGGCAAATGCACTGATGGTTGGATATATTCTCTTACATGTAAGTACAACTTTGATGCTATTTTCTTTTACTTTGTCACATACATTGAGCACGGGATTTTCGTTATTTTAGGGCTAATTGCTACATGCATTTACTACTTCATTGTGGAATTATGTTTCTATATAGCATATCTCTATGTATGAGCCATGTTTGTTGAACAAATTGTCCTAGAGATCAAAGTTATCTTGATAAGCCATCTTCATCTACAAGCGAAGTATAAACGCTTTAAGGTCACTTTCTTTTTCAACCCTAACATTGGACAAAGTTGCCCTTAGAGCCTCCTTGAGCTAGAAACAAGATCCTTTTCATAATTCATCCTAACTCCATATCCCCGAGGGGAATTAGGCACTGGTCCACCATAAGGTGATCACCTTAAACCTTTTTCTTTACCTTTTTCCCCTCTTTCTAGGCCTAGCCATGCTGGGCCACCTAGGGCATCATTTTCCCAATGAAATAGCCATAAAAAAAGTTCGATCTCCTAGCCTCCACTGCGTTGGTGTGTTCTTAACGCCTCCTCCAAATTTGAAGAAATTCCGACAATGGAATCGTGAGATATCCCAAGCCCTAGCTTTGAGATCAAACTTTTCCCTAACATCCCCTAAGCTAGTACCTCATAGGATCAATTTGTCACCATTAAGCGTAAACTCTTGTTTGATCCTTTCCCCTTCCTTGTTTGGGTTAGGCTCATCATTGGTTGCTAAACGCTATCCTCCTAACCTAAGTTGGGTCCACTTGATCCCTTGTGGTCCCGCACCTTTGAAAAGTCAATTCTTCAAGATCCATTTAGGATACCAAGTTCAACAAGGATTTCAGGGATTGGGGAACTCCTTTACAAGCCACGTTCCCTTAACCTAACCCTCAAATCCTCACATCCTTCTTCTAGAAGACATTGTACCTTGCTTAAAAAGCAAGCAAGCCCCACTCCTAACCTCCTTCTGGGAAAGGGATCATTAAGGTCACTTCACACTGATTTGTTGACCTATCCTTCATAAGTGACTTTCCATATAACGAGTCTCCTCCCATCGATGAAAGCCCGTAAAGAGTAGGGAGCCTTAGTTGAGGTGACAGTAGGCTAAGTCTCCATTTGTTGCCCGTGGCCTAGCAACTGGCCCTTTAGGAATCCCTTTTAGGTCCCTTGCTAGTTTGAACGGTAAAATGTATCAAACTATCTCTCTTGGTTTATGTTATTCCTGCAACAATTTTGGGCACAAAGTTGTAAATTGTAAAGCTTATGCTAGAAATAGAAGCAACTATGGAAGCTACTCTAAGTGTGACTATCTTAGAAAGCCTCGTGAAAATTCTAACCGTAACTATAACAGCTTTGGATCATTAAGTAATGAAGTAGAATGTTATAAGTGCAACAATTTTGAACACATAGCAAAAGATTGCAAGTTGATCATTCCTCCAAAGGAGCCAAAGCATGGTTTCAGCAATCCCCCAAAAGAACCCTAAAAAGTCTGTAAAAAGAAGGTTGAAAACTGTGCGATTCGTCTACAGGCCCAAAGCAAGAAAAGTGAATGGTATGTTGACAGTGGCTATTCAACGCACATGACAGAGGATAGAGACAACCTTGTAACCTTGAACATGGAAAAGGATCGATTGGTTTCGTTTGGAAATGATGGCTCAACCAAAATTTTAGGAAAGGGTATTGTCAAGCTTGGAAGCAAGGACGCCATGGCAAAAAATGTTTTTCTCATTGAAAATATGAAACATAACCTATTAAGTGTGAGTCAGATGTGTGACCAAGGACACGCCTTTGTTCAACTCAAAGAAATGTGAAATAAGAAAGCAGGGATCGGATAGATTAGTGGTGACAGCATCAAGGACTCCAAATAACATATACATCTTGGATGAAATTGGAAAGGAAAGTTGTTGTTCGTCGAAGGAAGATGAAAGTTGGCTTTGGTACATGAGAATGGGTCACATGCACTTTGACAATCCGCGAAAGGGAAGCAGTAAGAGATATGCCATAAATCTCAAAACCAACAAGCACCATGTGTAAGAATTGTCAGCATGGAAAACAAACAAGGGTTGAGCTCAGAACCAAGGAACATTCCACTTCAAAACCATTGGAGATGGTACGCACAGATCTGTGTGGACCAATGATAACTAAAGGGTTGAATGGTGAACAATATTTCATGTTGCTTATCAATGATTACACCAATATGACAGGGGTGTGTTTTCTAAAGAAGAAGTCAGAAGCATTTGAATGCTTCAAGATTTACAAAGAAATGGTTGAAAACGAGACTGATTTGAAATCAAGTGCTTATGATTAGATAATTGAGGAGAATTTACATCAAAAGAATTCCAACACTATTGTGAAGAACAAGGAATAAAAGACAATTTTCAACAACCATGACACCTCAGCAAAATGGAGTTCTTGAAACGAAAAACAAAACTATACAGGAAATGGCTAGAACTATGTTGCACGATTCCAAGCTGAGTATTATCTTTTGGTTACAAGCAGTAGAAAAAGTTATTCATATTTTAAATGAAGGAATGCTTAGAAGTAACAACAACAAGACCCCATATGAACTATGGAAGTGAAGACCAACGAATGTCAAGCACTTTAGAGTCTTCAGGAGCAAATGCTATATAAAAAGTGAAGAAAAAAAGGTTGGAAAATTTGACTCATGGGTAAATGAAGGTATACTCATTGGATATTTAAACAAAAGCAAGGCGTACAAATGGTATAATCTGATACTTAACAAGATAGTAGAAAGCATAAATGTAACAGTTGATGAAATGCATGAAACTAAGCAAGGAAGCACAGTTTCAAAATAGCAGGAAATAGAACCTGAGTAAGAAAAGGAAATAAAAGAGGAAGAACAATCAAAAGAAGAGCCAAATGTCAACCAGGAAGAAGCATAAAATAATCAACAAAATCTTCAGGTACCTTCCAAAGCACCTAAATGACGGTATAGGAAGAATCATGCATCGCAACAAATCATTGGAGATATGAGTGCAAGAATAGAAACCAAAAGAAGTCGATATACATGCCAAAACAGAGACATCTTTTGCTACTATCAACAGTTGAGCCAAGTAGTTTTGAAGAAGCTAGCTATGATGAACATTAGATCAAAGCCATGGAAGAAGAGTTGAACCAGATTGAGAAGAATGAGACATGGACATTAGTCCCAAGACCTAAGGACAAGAACGTCAATGGCACAAAAAGAGTTTTCAGAAACAGGTTAAATGAAGATGGACAGATAACCTGGAACAAGGAAAGAGTATGTAAAGAATATGAGCAAGTTGGAGGGATAGATTTCGTAGAAACATTTGCACCTGTTGTCGGAATGGAAGCAATCAAGATGTTCTTGGCTTATGCTTGCTTGAGAAGGATCAAAGTGTATCATGTTGGAAATACTGAGAGGGGGGTGAATCAGTATTTCTTTTTCCCGTTGTTGTTTTACCAGTTAAAACATATATATTCAGAACACAAGATGAACCGCAAGAATAAATGCTTTTATTAATATAAATTGTGCAGTAAAATAGATACAATATGTAGATGGTTACAATCAATTGCCAAGCTCCAACTTGGACTTTGGTGAGGCTCCAACCTCCAGAGCACCAACTCTATTTCGCCAAGACACCAATCTTGGACTTAAGAGCACCAACTCCCAAGGACTTCAATCCTTCCTACTTCTGAGGCATCAACCCCAAGGACTCCAATCCTTCTTGCTTCTGAGGCACCAGCCCCAAGGACTCCTATCCTATCTTGTCAAGGCACTTTTGATGATAATCTTTTGCTTCAGAACTCTTCTCTGCTGAGTTCTGTCTATTTACAGCTTCACTGTAGTCTCCAGGCTACAGTATCAATGACAACCAGTCTTCTTATGAATGAGTCTTTACAACTCTGCACGCTGCCCACACATAGTCTCCAATAGCCTTCATGCTCTCTGATGATGTCTTCACACAGCTCTAGTCAGTCTACTGTTAGCTGCACTAAGCTCTGCATAAAGAATAACTTCTTGTTCAAGCTTATGTTCTCTATTGGCTACTTCTCCCCTTTGACTGTTTGTTGTCCTGTTGGCCCTTCGACCCTCTTTTTGTTTTGTTGCACCCTCTTTCTGTTCTGTTGGACCCTCACACGGCCTCTGTCTCCTCCAGCTTATTTCCACAAAAATGTTCAACAGCGTTCAACCTCCTTCAACAGCATTCCCCACACACTGTTCTCTGCTTTTCTGTCTATTATACATTCCTGATCCTCTGATTATTGGTTTCCTCTTTCTCACTGGCTCTTTGGCTTCCTCCTCGCCTGCTTTAGCTTCCTCACCGTTGGCTTGTTTGTCGTTGTAGCTTCCTCTATCTCATCGTGCTCACAAGACACGTTAAATCAATGGCAAGAACTGAGTCATACGCAAAGGACACATATATCAAAATTGTAACAACGCTCCTGTTTTTCTCATGATCACAGGCATACACAGGGGCCACTTCATTTAACGGACAGCCACATCCTTTCGACAATGATAATCGCCATGATACACCCCATGTAACTGACACTCAGCCTTCTAATTCATCGGAAAGAGCCATCGTAAGCCTTTTGGCTTAAAAACCACCCCGCAAGCAAAAACACAGCTACACTGGGAAAATATGAGCAAAACAGTCAAAGACTAAGGGGCGGACTTCAAGAGTTATTTTACCCGCATCAATTCCGTATTGGGTCCACTACATATATCACAATCGGCAATCGCCTTTAAGCACTGCGATACATCACTCCCGATATAACGGACGCGATATTATTATAGAGTGTTTTTAATGAGTCCATCGGGTCCATGTATTACATGCAGCACTCCTCCGATATGGCTCCTCTTGCTCTGATATGCCTCCTTGCTATATGGTTCCTCCTCTAACTCCTCTTGCTCCAATGTAGCTCCTCTGGATTGGCAGTTTCTTTCAAAGACCTCCAATGCCTCTCTTGCTTGGATATCCTGTAATATGCTTTGATCTGCCTCCTTAGGTAACTCCTCTTTGATTATGGTGGCTTGGCTATCTTGATGGCCTTGCCCCTGTCTCTTCATGAATCTGCTCTGCATCCCCTTGGCTTCATGTCATCCTCTAGTATCCAGAATATTGCCATATTGACATCAATGACAACCTAGGTCAACATATCAGATGGACATAAAATTAACTTTTCTTGATGGAGAGTTAGAAGAAGAAGTCTATATAGAACAGCCTGAAGGGTTTATGCTAACCCAAAAGGAAGATTATGTCTACAAATTAAAGAAATTCGTGTATGGTCTCAAGCAAGCACCTAGAGCCTAGTACACAAGATTGGACAAATATTTACAGCAACAAGGATTCAAAAAGGAAAGTGCAGATAGCAATTAATATATAAAGGTTGATCAAGATAGTCCGGCTATCATTGAAGCATATGTGGATGACATCATCTTTGGAAGCGATGATGGATGTTGTGGCTTTTAAGTGCACCTTCAACACGAGTGCTTTAGGGGACACAGAAAGCCTCCTAAAGACAGCGTCTGGGTTGATTGTAGACTAGTGCCTAGGACATCTTAAATAGAAGAGTGCATGGAAGATTATGAGTGGGGTTTTTGTTGCACTCCAATTGTCAAGTAAGTAAAAAGAGAATAAAGAGGGCATGGTTCAAAAGTCTATCATGGAGGTAAACTCAAGCCGATACATGGATCCAAACGCTCAAGGGGTAAATCGGGTCAACCTCAAAAAGAAATGTCTGGTTCTGGTGCCCGACACACAACAACAGGCAACTTTATATTGAAGTTGTAGTGAAGTGAAGAGGAGGGAAGGAAGGAGAGAATTCGATGCAGAGGGTTGTAAACAGAACAGAATCCTAAGCAACAATGTTCCAGCATAAATATAGAAAAGAGAGGTGGTGGAAAGATAGAAACAACGGAGTGCTTATTTAGGTTTCGTACCAAATATAACATGGGTACCATTAGCGCTAAACAGCAAAAGTAAATCTGGGCTCACACAGGTACTGCAGGTTAATCAAATAACACAAGTAAATTTGTCTTGTACACAAGTATTGTAGGTTATAGGCTAACACATGTAAATTTGTCTTATGCACAAGTATTGTTCGCTTATTGAGTAGCCTAGATAAATCCATGAATCATAGGGAAATCGACAAATTCATCACACTATTTTTAGAGAAGGAAAACATATATGAAATGAGATTACAGAAGGGAAAACATATTGCGCATTGTTCTTCTTGGAATCACCAGGGAGTTTCATTAATCCAATATGAGTCCAACAAACCAGTCCATTTACATTCAGCCAAGATATTACTCAAGTCCCTTATGGGCAGGCAAATAGAACCAAAGTGGAATCGCAGAAATCATGACCTGTAGGTGCAAAATTCCGGAACCTTTTCTAAGTGTTTCTTCTCCTATTTATAAGAAGAGGGGGAGCTTGGGTTACGGTTACAAAATATCTTCGCTTGAGTATCCAGTTGTCTGCTAGACTAGCTGTCTTGGCGTGCAAGGCTCTGCTGCCCAAAATGATTACCATTGAGATTTGATCCCTTCTTGGAAATACATAAAAATTTCAAAATAATGAAAAGATGGAGGAAAACAAAAAGATGGTGGAAGAAGTTATCGTCCTGCGCTTCCTGTGAAGGCCCCTTATTAGGCCACGTCTCTGCCATGATGTGTCGGCCAATCCACCAATCGCTTTTGGTCTTAACTGTTTGGCTTGCTCGTTCTTTGGAGTTGGGAGTGGGCAACTGAGTTTGCTTGTTACAAAGCAACAACGGAGTTTGCCCAAGCAATCCTTTGTATTTATGATTGAGCGGGGCTCCATGCTGAGCCCTTAATTTTCCTAAGTCCCCCCATACTGTTTTACTATTGCACCAATGAATTATCACCTATTAGGCAACTTTTAAGAAACCTAACAAGACTTTAAAAAGTATTTTCAACTCCAGTATTTTTTTCTTATCAAATAGTACATCAACATGCCATTTGAATGAGATAATTTGAACCACCTATGAAGAGCTTGTGAAAATTTCTACGAAATTTCTATCTCAGCAACTGGAATTAATTCTTCTAACTATAAAATTAATTATGTAGTTTATTGCTACGCCAACAACGAATTAATCACATTGCAATCTTCACAAATAAAATATAGTGGAAAATAAAAGCAATGGAAACTGAGAAATGTTAGAACACACACAAAAATTGTGACACCATTATTTTTGGACAAAAGTCCCCGAAAAAACCCAATGTGGAAAAACCGGTTGCAGCAGCTGAGGGTTTATATTATTATTATGCAACAAAAATTCGGAGTACAATAAAATGTCGCTAAATTGGCGATTCTACCCAAGAAAAATTCTGGCAAAAATATATTGAGGGATTTTATCCTCTCTCCAAACAATCATGGCATCTAACTACCTCTTAAAAGCAAGTCAGCCACCTTGCTTTGCGCAAACCCTACATCACCCTAGCTCAGATCCTCTCACGCTCAGCTTGGAACTGTTGCCAATCTAGCCTTCTTGCATGTTATTGACTAAGAAAATGCTTCTCTAGCCATCTGGAAAACCTTCCCGGCCTCTAGAACTGAAAACGTCTCCACTTCACCCCAATCAAACTGCTCACTTGAGGCTTTGCGCTACCTCTATAAAGCCTCCTAGAGAATAATTTCAGCCTCGTCTTTCTGACTCTCTGAAACTGGAAAACTTCCTCTAGATCACTGTTGACCTCTCCTGCCAACTGCTATTTGCCTCCTAGCTTGATCTCCATTGTTGAATCACTCTTGCACTTGGGAATTCAAACTGCCTAGGCAACTGAGTATCTGCACTGGTGTGTCCTCCATCTACCCATCGACCTCTTCTTATCATCTCCAGTTGGGATTCCAACGGCCAAGATTAAAACTTAATCGATGGTTGAGATCATCTCCAAGTTGATCTGTGTGAGTTTCAAGAGAATTCTCACCTTTCTCAATTTATTCCTATTAATCAACCATTTTTCCTAAGTGGAAATTCCAAAACGATTTCCAGAAACGATTTATGGGTTTTGGAGACCTCCTGTGTTTTAGCCTCTCCACAAAATCTCAAGACTAGAACACTATCTGACGCTACAAAAACTAACACTCCCTCTTAGCAAGGAAGGTGTCCTCTCCAACTAGTGTTGCACAATTGTCACAACACCCTATCTCTGTAACATCCTCCACCACGTTGTTTATGTCTAACAACTGTAGTTGCCTGCCATTGTCCACCAACTACTGCGCTAACTCTGATTCATCTACCGCTAATTATAGCTTAACCAAACTGTTGCATCTGTGTTGCTGTTGACACTGCACTGTACATCATGTACTACTACCAACTATGCATCTGCACTGCAACTCCCTCTCAATTGTTGTTGTTGCTACTGCAACTGAGAAGCATCCAAAATACGGAACCATCTATGTCTTTGCGTTACAACTGTCTCCTGAGCATTTGACTACTACTAGCCTCTGCATTGTCCACTAAGAAATTTGTGTTGTTGCTGACTCTGCACTAAGCCTCCTGCTTTGTTGTCAACACTTCTCTGCGCTCGTCAACATCTGACTGCTACTAGTCTGCAACTGTCATTCTGGAACTGACTGCATCAATTAACATTGATCCTCTTGCTACTAAATACTATGGGCCCTTGTAGCGAAGGTAATGATCCATGAGGAAACACCATCTGATGCAAACCTCACTAGACCCTGCCCAAATCTCTGTGCAACTCTGGGACTAAAGCTACATGTCGCTCCACCTCTCTCCTGGAGGTATAGCTGCATACATGGCAAGATCTTCCTCCAACTTAGAGGACAACCTGTCTATCTCTGCAAATGTTGTCGCATGATCATGCTTCTCCTGTTTGTCCTTCTTCCTTTGAGGACATTGAGTACTGTAGTGGCCAAACCCGCTAAACCTAAAGCACTTGATCTTAGATAGATCATTTTTCTTCTTTTTCTCCACCTGCAAACCATATCCCTGACTGGGACCCTTTGATGCAAGGGCCACATTATCTTTCTCCTTCACACCTTCCGATCGCTTGTTATTGCTACTGTTGATGGAGGTCTTCACTAGTGATCGCCTCATCTCCTCCTACTGCAGGTTTGACCACATCTTGTCCCAACCTGGTAATGTATCTCATCCTAGAATACCTTGGACGAAGATCTCCCATTCCTCTAAGACATTGTTGAGGGCCAAACACGCAAGCTCTGTAGTTTGAGGCGCTTCTCCTATGGCTGCAAGCTGATCCCGGATGTCCTGAATTCTGGTGAGAAAGGGATCTATGCCTTCACACTTCTGCATCCTGATATTCTGTAGCTTCTCCTTCAGAAACATCTTCCGCTGCTTGGAAGGATTCTGATATAACCTTGCAGAGCATCCCATGTCTATTTGGTCGTGTTCTTGGTCACTATATGTGAGACTATATGATCTCAAACTCCATCAAGAATCATCTGCTTCGCCGTGGCCATTTCATTTTTGAAGTTCACTAGTTGTTGTTGATCAGTAGGTTCTGCCACAACGATGTCTGCATAAGTTTTCAGACCATGCTCAAGGAGAAAGGACATTCTGGCCTTCCAAATGACATAGTTGGAGGCACCGTCCAATCTGTCTTGATCTCTGAGCCCGACTGTGGCCATCTCTGCAAAAACTCAAAACTAGAATCTCTTCTTGTTTTCCTACTCGATTGTTTGTTTTGAAACTCGCACTCCCTCCTGGAATACGCAGAACTGCTCTATCTACCTTGCTCTGCCTTCAACTACTGTCTGGAACTACTTGCTTAGCCTCTCTGAATGTCCTTCTCCGTAAATTGACACATGAACTATAACCTTGGCAACTCAAACTGGCTTGTCTGGCAAACTCGCACGGCCTTCTGCAACTGTAAAATTATGGATCTCCTCCAGAAAACTGGAACTAGAAACCCTCTAAGAAAATCTAGAAATTCCTCCCTCTATGTGTGCGATGTCTCTTCCACCTGGCACTAATTCTGCTCTAGCAAACTGCTGCAAAACCCTTTGTGCCCATATAAGAAATCTGCTCAGTGAAAACACTGAATTGTTATTGCTCCCTCTCCCCACTGGAATCACTATTCCAGACAAATCGAACTTTCTTGCAACTGCAACTAGAAAATCGAACCCTTACCCAACAATTTCCACTACTTGGTTAGGCAATGCGCAGCCCCTAAAAATTCTGACCTGATGCTCCCTCTAAACAGCAAAGTTTTCCCCCTTCGCCTCTGAGCTTCCCGTCTGTCAAACTCGCTCTAATACCATTTGAAAATTTCTACAAAACTTCTATTACAGCAACTGGAATTAATTCTTCTAACTGTAAAATTAATTATGCAATTTATTGCTACGGCAACAATGACTTAATCACACTGCAATCTTCACATATAAATTATTGTGGAAAATAAAAATGCTAGACACTGAGAAATGCTAGCGCACACACAAAAATTATGACACCATTATTTTTGGACAAAAGTCGCCAGAAAAACCCAATGTGGGAAAATCAATTGCAGCAACTGAGGGTTTATATTATTATTATGCAACAAAAATTATGAGTACAATAAATGTCGCCAAATTGGCGATTCTACCCAAGAGAAATATTGGCAAAAATATAATGAGGGAATTTACCCTCTCTGAACAATCTCGACACTTGATTGCCTTTAAAAAGCAAGTCGTCCACCCTGCTCTGTGCAGGCCTTGTGTCACCCTAGCGCATACCCTCTCATGCTCAGCCTAGAATTGTTGTCAATCTAGTCGTCCTGCTTGCTGCTGAATGGGAAAATGCTTCTCGACCCTCTGGAAAATCTTCCGAGCCCCTGGAACTGAAAATGTCCTCCCCTTCAGCCAAATTGAACTGCTCACTTGAGGCTCTGCGCAACGTCCTGGAGAATAATTTCGACCTCCTCTTTCTGACCCTCCCAAACTAGAAAACTTCCTTCGGATCACTGTTGACCTCTCCTACCACCTGCTACTCGCCTCTTGGCTCGATCTCCACTGTTGAACCACTCCTACACTTAGGAATTCGAACTGCCTGGGCAACTGAGTATCTACATTGGTGTGTCCTCAATCTACCCATTGACCTCTTCTTATAATCTCTAGTTGGGACTCCAACAGCCAATATTAAAACTTAATCGATGGTTGAAATCATCTCCAAGTCGATCCGCGTGAGTTTCTAGAGAATTCTCACCTTTCTCAATTAATTCCTATTCATTAACCATTTTTCTTAAGTTAGACTTACAAAATTTTAATTATGGTCAATTAATTTAATTGAGGCATCTCTAGGTGGAATTTCCAGAAACAGTTTTTGGGTTTTGGAGAACTCCTATGTTTTAGCTTCTCCACAAAGTCTCGTGACTAGAACACCATCTAATGCTACAAAAACTAACAGATTTTATGCCCAAAACCTAAGCCATGCAACATGGGGATACAAGGATATGGATTTGAGTATCCCTAAACAAGTACATAGACCTCTTGAAACAAGATATGTAAAATATGTAAATAATAATATTATACACACACACATAAAGTATATGAAAGTAAAAAAAATTATTTCCTATTCCACCGTTAGGTGTTTTCTACATTCCAATAGGAGTGATATGACTAATTCCTTCAGTGCTTAACATGGAGTTGACACGTGGCATTTGACAAAAATTAATCACAAAAAAAATCAATATTGAGAATAAACAAAATATTTCAATCTTCACCTTAACTAAAATATGTCAATATCAATTTTATATGTGTATGTGTAAAGCAATTGAAAGTAAAATAATCTTATGGTTAAAACATTTCAATGGTGTGCTGCTCAATATGAGGGATATATGTAATTGAACCAAGAGCAGCTAGGTGCTCTATATCCCAGTATGGGGAAGATGTAACATTACATGATAACCAAAACAAAAAAATCAAATAAAAATAGATTATGTAGATATATGTGACAACATCTAAAAAATTAAACCAGCGTACATCTATATTAAACCCAGATCTATCAGAATAGAAAGGGATCAAATTTATTAAGATGCAATTTTTTTACCATTCAAAATGAAGGAATTATTACATGACATTAAATCAAATGATAAAAAAATTACATTTTAAGAAATATAATCCCTCTTAGTGCTTGATAGATCCAGGTTTAAGATAGGTCTACACTGATGTGTTCACGCACTTTCAAATCCTTTTCAAAATGATCATGTTGAAGTCCACAACAATGTTGAAAAATTCAGCTCACAGAAGTCAGAGAGGGTAAAAGTTCAACTTGGACTTGCAAAAACTTGGTAACCACCTAGTAAAGGAAATCATTCAAAATGAGCTATTTGTCATTTTCTTTTTAAAAATTATATTTGACATCAGTGAGGTTCTCCATTCAACCATCAGTTGGACTCATTGGGCAGCAAATAACCCATGAGTTACCTTAGGTTATTCACTGCAGGTTTGACTTACCAGCAAAGAGTCAGACTAAGAACTGAGTTGAATTTGCTCAATCGAGCCAAGCATAGTTTGATTCAGGGCCATTCGAGCAATTAGTTGAATTTTTTTAACTACGGCTCATAAACAGACCCGTGTAGTTGCATGTCAAAGAAGGCCAGCAAAGTTCCTCCTAAATTCTTAAAAGGCTTAAACGTAGAAAAGCATACATGGCACCTACGTGTAATTTTCTAGTTTTACTAATCTTCAATCAAAGAGTTCCACCTATTGTTTACAATTATTGCTGCAGGTATAACAAAAATTAGAAAAGAATCAAGGAGGTCAGGGGCTAGTTGACATTTGTCCACAGAGTCTTGTTTTGCTAATTAATTAGGTGATCGGAGCTTCAAGTGGTAATGCAACTTGGCAGGTTTGGCAAGTTTAGGACGGTAGAGCACAAGCATGGGATTAGTGGCCCAATTTCTATGGCTAACACTGCATCTGGATTTTAAAATTCAGGGTTAATTGTAACCAAGGTGAACCTGCAAATATTAGTAATCAATATCTATTTTCTTTCTTGGAACTTCCGGGATTTTCGTAGGAAATGGAATCTTGGGAATGTTTTTTTTGACTTTTTCTGGGATCTATGAGCTCGGTCAATAAGATAAGAAACAAGGATTATGCAACAAGGGTTTAATTCAGGCATAATATGTGGAATCGATATAACTATGGCCACAATGCCTAGAGGGACATATCTAGAAACCTAGTTCTGCATAGAAAGCATAAAGCAACCTATCTGGATCTGCTCGGTATCAACTATCCCAGACATTCGACCAATCTGCAAGAGCTACAAATGGCTTAATGGTAAATCTACTCGGTAATATTACACATACATTACATATAATTGAATTAGCTAGCCCCCAGGGTGAGGTCAATCGGTGGAGTCTCCGTTGCTAAAGCACTTTTGTCATTGAAAGGGTAGCAACACCTTTGTCATTGAAAGGGTCATGGGTTCAATTCTCTTGACATTCTCTACATGGCCAGCCGGAAATGATCCCTAATGCCTTTGGGTGGATCTACCTGGTCGGTGGAGTCTCCGTTGCTAAAGCACTTTTGTCATTGAAAGGGTAGCAACACCTTTGTCATTGAAAGGGTCATGGGTTCAATTCTCTTGACATTCTCTACTTGGCCAGCCGGAAATGATCCCTGATGCCTTTGGGTGGATCTACCTGGTATGAATATTCTGTAGACATTCTGTAGGAAAAAAATAATTGGATTAGTCTGAAAACGGTGTAATTATAAGATTAATGAAGATGGAAGACTTGGCATGTGGGAACCAAATGGCTTCATAGAATCAAAAATATTTAAATCAGTCTTTGTTCTTTCAAACTTCAGGTCCTGGGTTAATTGGTTCTATGCCAAGCTTTCTCCAGTAAGCACAGACTTTCTAAAACAGGTCTACATATACGTGGAAACCCTCTGGTCATATTTCTTGTTCAGTTTCCCAGTCACACACGTGCGATGACTGATGGGATTGTGGATAAGCAGTGATGAAAGCAGTTTTTCATGCCACCCACAAAAGTTCAAATCCCTCCGAGGCGTGCCTGAGATGTGATAGTTTATTTGCCCTAACCACCATACAAAGCCAGAAGCTCTGCAGATTTTGTTCATTGATATATTGAAAATGGGGAATTTTAGTTCATCCGGCCAGAAGCTCTGCAAATGTTGTTGATTGATATATTGTAAATGGGGAATTTTAATCAGCCAGAAGCTCTGCAAATGTTGTTGATTGATATATTGCAAATGGGGAATTTTTATTCATCCATCCAGTCGTTTCAGTAGATATCTCAGTCTGGGATAGAAATAGATATTTCATAATGGATATCTGTAGAATTTTTAGCAAACGAAATGAAACTCTGGAAGCTTAAACTTCTATGAAAAATATAAGCAAGGGAAGACGGTATTACCAGCACATGATTTCATAGAATGTATCTTGAGGAGCAAGACCATAATGCTAAGCAAATGGGTCATGTCCCCTGATAACCTGAACACGTTCATTTTTATTTATTTCAACTCTTTACACAGAGCAATATGTCCTTCCGCGATTCGGATGTGCGACCTCTGAAATTCAGATCCGCTGATCTCTCTTTCAAAATCCGCCAATTTAAAACCCTTACTCACAAGCAGTATGAATCCCGCCAAATTATAAACAATTCCGTGCTTCGGAGAATAGATATCAGATGCTTAGTAACAGATAACTTTTTTGGCAATTTTAGTGACAGATAACTTGGGAAAAACACGTTTACCCAAACGCAGGTTAAGCTTCTGCAAATACGGAACAAAGAGGAGTACTAATCCTTCAAAAGCATTTACGAGCAGCGTATACCGTCACGTTGTAGCCATCGTTCAATGAAGAAGACCATCAATCAGCACCCCGCTGCAGTGTGAAATGCAATGTGGATCTATTAAGTTGTAGTCAATATTTAAAATATTTAATATTATAATAAATTAAAATTTTAAAAGGTTAAGTTTACAGTGGATTAAATTAGAATTTTAGAAGGTTAAGTAAATCGTGGATTATTATAAATGAATTTAAATCTTTTAAAAAATGAGGGTTCAAATGGTCATAATTTTAATTGTAATTGTAATGTGAAGTTTTTTTTATAAAAAGATATTGTAATATAAATATGAAAATTTATTGTTTTGTTGATAGAATTTGTTAGGATGAAGTTTAAATGTAATTTTAGATTTATCTTTTTGTTTTGTAGTTCTAGATTTAAGATATATCTTTTAAAAAATTTACAATTAGATGAAAAAAAAGTTTATTATTAGTATAAATTAGTTTAAGTTTTGATTTATCAAATGTAAAAAAGATAAATTTCTCCCAATATAAATTTTTTTTAAGTGTAAAAAATAAATAAAAAATAATAAAAAATCACACTTTTAAATAGAACTAATTACTCTAAAAAATTACAAATTAGAAAAAGATCATTGATAGTAATTGATTCACTTTAAAAAGGTGGACATAAATCAATCAAAAAATAGAAAAACAAATTCTCAAATATAATCTAATTTATTTAAGTGTAAAATTTAAAAAAAACAGGGAAATCTTTTTTTAAGTGTAAAAAAAAAAAAAAAAAAATTACAATTTTAAAGATCTAATTACTCTTAAAAAATTTACAATTAGAAAAAAGTTCATTGATAGTATTGATTCACTTTAAATTGGGATTTTATCAATATAAAACAATTTCTCAATAAAAATCATTTTTTAAGTTAAAAATTTAAGAAAACACGTTAGTTTATATATAAAATAATATATATATATATATAATATGCACTCAAGGAAAGGTGTTGTTATAAGTACATTTAAAAAATAAATAATTTTTTAACAAATTAAAAAATTGTAATAACAAAAAAATGTCCACCAAAAATAAAATACAATGTTGGTAGTTGTGTAGGTGTAATGTATGTAAACAAATTTAAATGTTGGTTCAATTAAAAAATAAAAAATAAAAAGTTAAAAGTGATATTGGGGATGGGTGTAAACATTTAAATGTTGGCTTAATTAATAAACAAAAAGTTAAAAGTAATATAAACTCAATATTGAGGATGAGTATAAGCATTTAAATGTTGGCTCAATTAATAATAAAAAGTTAAGGTAATAAAAATAATAAAATTCAATTTGTTATATTTTGATTTTGTTATTAACTTTTGAATAGTCTTTGTTATAATACCATGTCTTACCAATACCATATGCCCAATATGACAAGATTCTCAACCATGGAGATTAACCCCCACTTTACCCTGGATATTATTAACTTGTAAATAGGCTTTGTTACCATACCATGGGTCAATACCACATGCCTAAAAAATGTAACTTATTTCAAAAACAAAATATTTTATAACAATATGACAAGATTCTTAACCATGGATATCCGCCCTCATTTTTACATAGATATTAATAGAGTTTGTTACGATAAGATGGGCCAATATCATGGATTATCAATACCACATGCCCAAAAATCATAACTCATATCACAGTCAAAATATTTTATAACAATGTGAAAAGATTTCTAACCATGGATATTCACCCCCACTTTACCATGGATATTATTAACTTATAAATAGGTTTTGTTACAATATGATGGGCCAATGTCATGGATTATCAATACCACATGCCCAAAAACTATATCTTATTTCACAATCAAAATATTTTATTTTAATTGAATTTTATAACATTCTAAAAGGAAAGAGGTTATAATTACTTTTGAGATATATCTAAACCCTCTATCCTCAAGACTACTAAAAATATTCCCATAGAAATTAAATCAAGGTTTTAATAAAACCAAAAATAAGAATATTTGTATATATAAAGACGTGAAATTTATATAATATTATTAACATACATCTTAACTAAGGATCCAAGGGATGAGAAGAAGCAAAGTGACCAACAATAATAGAGGATACACAGTGCATTATTTTTTTAAGTTTTTCATTATTGTATTTCCTTTAGTTGAGTGTTTTTAATTTATATACTTTCTTAAACACAAACAATGGATCAAATTTAAGAGAGAGAGAAGGGGCGCGAGGGGGGGTGGAGATAGTGACAAAGCTAGAGGGTGGAGAGACAAAGAGAGAGAGTGATGGGGGGTGAGAGAGTGAGATGAGAGAGAGAGGGGTTGGCGCGGAGTTGGAGGGGGGGGAGAGGGAGGAAAGAACAAAGATATAAAGAAATAGAGGTGGAGAGAGATAGGGAGTGTCAAGGGAGAGATGGAGAGAGAAGAGGAGGAGAGCTAAGGAGAGATATAGGGGGAGAAGGGGAAGAGAGAGAGAGAAAGGGAGACACAGAGATAAAGGGGAGAGAGAAAAGGAGAGAGGGAGGCAGATAGTGATAGAGTTAAAAGGAAGAGAGAGAGAGAGCGAATGTGTAACAACCCTGGTTAAAAATTCGTGTAAGAAAATATAAGACCATGGTCGTAGGACACTTATTTCCAAGCTGAATGGTGGGAAAAACATCCTAGTGGGTGTCACTTCGGTTTATTATGGCTAAGGAAATTGGCAAAGGCAATGGCAAAGGCATTGAAAAGGCAAATGGCATTTTTGGCACATTTATTTATGAAAAATAATGGAAATTAGGAGAAAGGGAAGGTGAAAGGTCACAACTTGCATGGTTGAATGAATGATCCAGAATTTTTTTGCTTATAGATGCATTAGAATTACATGTAACAGAGCACTTAAAAACCATAGAAACATACGCATATAAAACGAAGATAACTAGCATTTGCACCAGATGTTGCAAAGGAAACGTCGTAAGGCATAAATTGAGGAACAATCGCGACATGGGAATGGGAAAATCTAAGTAAGATGCAAAGATGTAGCAGAAATGAAATTTGAAAGCTGTATAAACTGAAATTGATTTAGGGTGCCTGATTTAGGGCACCTCTCTCTTCCATCCTCTCTCTCCTCCCCTCTCCCTCCCTATCCCTTTGTGTTCCAGCCTCCCCCTCTCTCCCCCTTCTATATCCCCACCCTTCTCCCCACCTTTATCTCCAACTCTCTATCACCCTCCATACCTCTCTATCTCTCTATCTCTCCTTACATCCCTTCCTCTCTTTATCACCCTCTCTATCTCTCCTTGCATCCCTTCCTCTCTTTAGCACCATCTCTTCCCCCCTCCTTCATTCCCTCTCCTTGTCACACCCTCTATCCCTCCCTTCATCTCCTTCTCTCTCACACGCCCTCTCTCTATAATTAACCCCACACATTAAACTTTGCCTCTCTTTCTCTCTATTTTCCCCTTCATCTCTCCCTCCCCTCTCCATCTCTCTCTCTCCCACCCTCTTTATCTCCCTCCCTCGCTCCACCTCTAACTCTCCCTCTCGCCTACTCCCATGCTCCGTCTCTCACACTCCCCCCTCCCCTTATCTCTCTCACTCCCTCTATCCCTACCTCTCTCTTTCACTATCCCCATCCCCTTCCCTCTACATGTTTCTTCCTATCCCTCACTCCTTCACTATCATTATCCCTCTTTGTGTGCCTTTCCCCCTCCCCTTCTCTCTCTCTCTATCTCCCCCTCACACTCCACCTCTATCCCTCTCCTCCTCTCCCTTTTCCCTGTCCTTGTCCCTTTGTCTCTCTCTCTGCCCCCTCACCCTCCCTCAAACTCTCTCCTCCTCCCTCTCTATCTGTCCCCATACCTCGCCTCTCTCTCTCTGTCTATCTCTCTCTCACTCCCTCTTCCCATCTCCCCCTCATCCCTCCCTCCATCTCCCCCTCTTTTTATCTTTCTCACACTCCTCTCTATGTCTATCTCTCTCTCTCTCTCTCTCTCTCTCTCTTCCACTTACCCCTGTTTCCCCTCTCACCATCCACCTCCTTGTCGTCCCTTCCTCTCTCTCAACCACTTACTCTCACGATCACTATGCCTCCCTTCCTCCATCTATGTCCCACCCTCTGTATCTCTATTTCCTCCACCATCCATATTTCTCTCCCCCATACCCTAGCTCTCTCCCTCCCTTTATATCTCTCTTTCCTACCCTCCCCCTCTCCCTCCATCTCTGCCTCTCACTCTCTCTCCCCCTCTCCCTCCCTCCATCTATCTCCTTCTCTCACCCCCTCTACCCTCCCACTCGCTCTACCTCTATGTACATCTTCATTGATTCCATTACCTCCCTATCCCTCTCTCTTCCCTTCTACCCCCTCTCTCTTTGTCCCCATTCATGCCCCTTTCTCTTTTTGTCTCTCACTCTCACTCTCCCTATGTATCCCTTTCCTCTCTCACTCTTTCTCTCTCCCTCTCCCCTTCCTCTCTCTTCTCCCTTAACACTTCCTCTCCCTCTAACCTCTTCCTCTCCTCTCCCCCCCTCTCCATCCCCCCTCTCTCTCCCCCCTATTTC
>APFE031253635.1:0-14783 GCA_000404065.3 Pinus taeda | reverse complement strand
TACCTGCTTGCCATGACTTAAATTCGCATATACATCCTTAAAGTCTGTATCTTGAGCATATTGTTCAATGTAACTTTCATGAATTACTCCAATACACTTAAGTATTGTGGATGCATTTATAATTGGTCTTGATAACATGTATGCAACCAAATTATGTATGCCCTTCTTATATCTAATAACAAGATGAAATTGTTGTAGGAAACCCATCTACCTATAATGTCTTGATTGTTGAAATTTAGTTTGTGAGTGTAAATATTGAAGTGGTTGATGATCTATGTGTATGATTGTTTCTTTACCCATTATATAATGTTTCCACTTTTTAACACTCTGAACTAATGCATACAATTCTTTATCATATGTAGGATAGTTAACTACTACAAATGTAAATTTCTTAGAATGAAAGCATATAGGCTTCCTGTGTTGTATCAACACTGCCCCCATGGCATAGTCACTTGCATCTGTCTCAATCTCAAATGGATGTTGAAGATCTAGTAGTGCTAGTACTGGTGTTGTACTGATCCTTTCTGTCAAGGTGTCGAAGGCTTTCTACTGTTTTCCTCCCCACTAAAACACCTATTTCACACTTGTCAAAGCATGTAAAGAAGCTTCAATCAACGAAAAGTTAGCAATAAACTTTCTCCAATATTGCGCTACCCCTAAGAAACTTCTAACTTCTATAGCAAATTTGGGTTTAGGCCAGTTCACAATGACTTCAACCTTAGAGGGATCTATCTTCAATTCACCACCCCCTATAATATAACCCAAATAATTCAAAGATGTCCTACCAAATTCACATTTTGGTAGCTTCACATAGATATTTTCTCTTTTTAAAACATCTAAAACATGCTTTACATGCTTTTCATGTTCATCCCATGTCTTGCTAAAAACAAGAATATCATCTAAATAGACTATTACAAAATCATCAACAAATGGTCTAAATACATCATTCATGACTCGCATAAACGTAGCAGGAGCATTAGTTAAGCCAAAAGGCATAACTAACCACTCATAAAGTAATTGCTTTGTCTTGAAAGTAGTTTTCCATACATCCTATTCTGCAACTCTGATCTGATGGTAGCCGCTTCGCAAGTCTAATTTATAAAATTAAACTGTATCTTTTAATTGATCTAATAAATCATCAATACGAGGGAGAGGATAAGGATTCTTGATCGTGATTTTATTTAGTGCTCTAAAATCAATGCACATTCTTCACAAACCATCTTTATTTTGCACCAACACAATTGGTGATCCACATAGTGATGTGCTTGGTCTTATAAACCCTTTATCGAGCAACTCCTTGTTGTGCTATACAACAACCCCCTATTTCATAAAATCTTACTTTAGAAAATTATAATATGAAATGGATCCCTTTTAGATTAAATTGGTATTAATCCATCACTCTTCTAAAGGTTCAGAAATAAACAAAAAATTTAAAAACCTTTTTGAAATAATCGGTCTTAAAAATAAAACGAATAATTCTTTATTATTGCGATAAAGCGATCACAAGATCGCATATCGCAACAACAAAGGATGCATAACCATGACCCATTGATTCTCCCCGATGTGATAAGAGCGAGTAGCCAACGGTTATCGGGAAAACAAATAATAAAAGGCCCCTCCCTTTTACTCTGATACGATATTGCAATTGGCAATTGGGGAATGTGATATGAATGTAATGAACCCTCCTCCTTAAAACTCCCGATGCGATTCAAGCGATATCACTATCGGCGATCGGGGATTCCATAAAAGTCAAATAAAATTGCCTAAGGCTTCCTCCGATTTCCAATTGTTACGAACCTAAACGCGACTTTCGAAAAGGATTGATATGATTTCGCTATATTATATTAATTATCATTGAAAGCCTTTTCTCTTCCCGATAGTGATTCGCTTACGTCCAACCGCCAAAAAATCAAATCCACGCTTAAACTATTATTCGGCAAGTAAAGGATATAACGAGAATTTAAATGATTGATAGGTTTTAACGGCCAATTAATGAGAAGTTATGCCTAAATCCCTTCAGAGATTGTATCTGCGGGAGCCTTAGGATAAATCTTCCATTATTTATTGACTGACACAATTCCTCCATACTTGGTTTTCGCCATCTATTCTCCGCATTAAGTTCATTTTTCTCTTGTGCAGAGTTTTTTCCGCAGTAACGATTCCAGACCAAATGGGCAAGAAATCTAAGAAGTCTGGAACGACTTCAGCTTCTATGGTAACAGGACAACATGCCACCGATCCGGGACCAAGCAAAAAGGGATTAATCTCAGATACCACATGTCTTGACCTTGGCAGCACTACTTGGCAAAATATTTACAACCTGGTTGAAGCCGAAGAACCTCAGCAAACATCGATACGAGCTACAGTCAGTTCAAGCCAGAAATCTGAAGCTACCTTAAAAGATTTGGCTGATTCCTACCTACACAGGATAGCAGCCCGAGAACAAATTCTTCCATATATGGATGTGGTGAGATGGGCAATTGAAGAAATTCCAATTACAAACAAAACATTTTGCACTATTGATGGGAGAATATTTGGTTCATTTTAGCCCAATGATTTCAGACAAATGTACCATTTGCCCGAGCCAGAGAAGAAGTATAACATAGCATTTCTGGAGAAGTTTCAAGATGAGAATGAAACTGAGTCGGAGCCTATACGAGAATGGAGACAGAACCCGGCGAAACACAAACATGAGTCTTCGGGTAAGTACTCCGTCGACTCCTTATGTTCCTTATTGTATGCTTGGGTCATGATGTGTCGATTTGGGATTGCATGATTTTTTTCAAAATTTTCCATAGAGATGGTACCTTTGATTGAAGAAGGCATGTAATAGTAATCATGGATTGGGGGGACATATTATCGGATTAGTTGGCTTACAACTCTTTCCTGAATTCATAAAACAATCCCGTGTTACTGATAGGTCATCCCTCCATTTTATTTTAGTGCCTATATTTTGGATACCCTCTGTTTAATTCCGAGTTTCCTGTGTTAGGGTGGAGATGGGCTCCACAGGACCCTATCTATTCATTATTTACCACCGAAATTATGGAAAGCTCATTATAAACATCATTTATACCAAGTCTACAATGGATTCATGCTACCTATTTACTATGCAATTTTTGATAAACCTGCCCCTAAAATCTCCTCTCAGGCAGAGATTGACTTGACAGCCTTAGGAACTTGGTTTGGAGAAGAAAAATTCACTTATGTAAGGGTTTTTGGCAGTCAGGCCAGGCCTCATGTCCTCCCCTTGTACATACCAGACAAGCTATTAGCTCACGAAATATCATATCAGCTTACAACTGCATCAGCCACAAAAACCCTCAGAAATTCAACGAAGCAAGTTTGGCCTCCTTTTCCTCTAAGGTGTGGTGTCTATACTCTGCATGATTATAAACATGCAGAGAAAGAGGCATAAAAAATTAACATCCTAAGTCTCACCGCTCTTCCTAATAGACATTTCGACCCGAAAAAATTCATCTATAATGCTCTAGGTCAAGCCAAACTCACTAAATTTGAACATAAGGAAGATGAGTTTGATGAACTGTTCTCCTCTGCCAAGTCAATATTCCAGGTGCAACAGCTAGATAAAATGAGATACCATGATGACGGGTTAGTAGAATTTAATAAACTTAGAGAGCAGAGGTTGCAAACTCTACCTCTAGATTTGCTAGCTACTACCCCGATGATACAATCAAGTGAGCCTGAGTAGCAGCATACCAGCGAACCTCCTGCTGCATCTGAAATCTATGAAGAAGTTCAAAGAAGAGAGCAGGAGGAACTCCGGAGGTTAGAATAGGAAGAGGCACAGAGGAAAGAACAAGAGGCACAGAGGAAAAATAGAGAGGAAGCAGAAAAGAAAGAACAGGAGAGAATACGGGAGGAAGAATAGAAAAAGCAGTAGGAGCAGAGCAGCAAGGAGGTGAGTGTTGATACTGAAATGGACCCAAGATTGCTCGAGGAATGGAAATAATTTAATACAATTATAAGCAATCTTGAGAGCTCAATGGATGCCGAAACATCCAAAGCTACCGATACACAAGATACAACATCAAAGGAGGTTCCAAGAAAAGGAACCAGCGGTCTACCCCCAACTACAGTAGTAGAAATAATTCCGAAGAATCCCTCTGATCAAATTATTTTGCAGGTGGAGGACATTCCTCCACTCGATTTTTTCTATAGCCCAAAACACAGGGCTGTAATAAAGCGACAACGGAAAAGGAGAAGGATTGATCAACCTTCTTTGCTCCCTGAACAAATAATAACAACCAATATGGTATGGAGGGAAGAATTCGACCCCTCCGATGACTTGACAAATTTATCTCAATATGCTGGCACCTATTCGGCATCCACCATGGATAAGGCATCAGAGGTAAGAAATTTGTTGAAAGAAAAGGATCAAGCGATCGCTTTACTACAAGCACAGCTAGCGGAGGAACAACAGAAGTCAGAACAACTACAACAGCAACTATCCACGCAGCAACAATTAAATAACCAGCTCAACAAACAGTTGCATGAAGAGAAGCAGAGGATCGATTCGGGAGCGATTCAGAGACACAAGGAATTATCAGAGGCATTATCAAAGTTGAAGGCGATGAATGAACAGATGGCAAAGACAAAAGATGAGAAAATTGCTCAATTATCAGCTCAAGTAGAGAGGTTCAAGAGTCTTCCCCATCCTGCCGAGTTCAGAGCAGAGGCAATGCAGATTAACAAGGCATTAATAACATAAATAAGATTGTTATGTCATGAAATTGCCCAAGTTGAACCTCTGTGCGACATAACAACATCTATAATAGACAAATCAGTTGATGCTAGGCAGGATTTAGAGCAAGCCGACGACACTTTGATAGATTTTCTTACTTGGCAGGACTCTAATGAGGGACAGGTAGCAAACTTACCTAAAATTTTAGAATCCCATAAAGAAATCCTATTCATGGAATGGCAGTCCCAATTAATGAAAGCAGAGAGAGTTGTTTCTAGATGCAAGTTATCTACAAGCAATTTAATTGACTTGATCAATAATACTCTCTATTTATCTAACATGATTTCTCAATGTACACCAGGTAAACTATTATCAGCCAAGATATTGGAGCAGTCATGTAACCAAGAACTAGAAAAGAATGGGAGATTGATCTCAGGAATTAAGAGTTTAACTTGGGACACCTATTGGTTGTTCCTAGTAAAACCATACAGCCAGAGAGCCGCCCTCAAATGCCTAACGAATGCAATCGGATGTATCATTCCTGATATACATGATGCCACCTATGCTGCTCAAATCAATTCTCGTCTCAGCCGCCCTCAAGAAGTGGAGCCAATGCTGGCAATATGCCAACTTAGGACAAAGGGAAAACAGCCAAAAGGATGAATCATTGCTGCTGATTACCAGATCACTGTGGGAGAGATATTCAAGATCGGATTATACCAATTTAGTAGCATTTTAATTTTGTAGTTTGTTAGCTTAGTTTAGTATTTATAGACCCTTTTATGTATTTAGAAAGGGTCGTAAGTTTTTGTATATGACTTAAGCCTGAAGTTGCACTACTGTACTTCAGGCATATTATTTTGCGAAAACTGGACCAATATTTCCAAATTTTGATAACGAAGCTTTGATGTGAATGTGCACTATTTCCTTTATCTAAAAGTACTTCTGAATCGGAAGAAGGAATTCAAATTGCGATTGGCGTAGGGAATAATTCACAGCTCATATGGTACTATTATCTATGTCTGAATTTATTCCTTTTATGTGAATTGTTGTTTGGTCATTTTTGCTATTATTGAATATGTGAATGTGTTTTAATAGTAAACCTTATACTTTCCACTATTGGATGTTTACAGTTTGCTATTCTCTCAATCATGCATGTATCAGTAATATAAAAGAGAAGTGTAATATTCTTTTATCAATTACTTTGTTCAACTATTTGAATGAAGCAATTATCATTTAAATGAATGTCTTTGTTTATTGAATAGTGTCATCTATATGCCTATCAGCAAACACAGATCATTAAATGTTTCACTTAAGAATAGAAGCTTCTCGGGATAAAATAGTCATTTACGTTTTCGCTCATAGAATAAGTCCTCCATTTATTATCACTTATTAGAAAACCAATCATTCATTCACCCCCTTTTATTCATTACTAGGAAACTGGTCCCATTATATCCAGTCGGAGCCACCATCCCAAACGGAAAAGGAGCTATATTAAGGTCCGGACCGGGTGGTTATCCCCGATGTTGATGTAACGATTTTCGGGGCATCAACACTCCTATACCTACTTCTTTATCTCTGCATTCTCTAGAGCTGATAACCTGTACATTCCAATATTAGGTAGTAGAGCATCTTGCTGCAAATAAATATCATGTGCTATCTCTCACTTGGGTGGAAGCCCTTAGGCTCTTTAAACATAATATCATAATCGGAAACAACTTTAACTAGATCTTCTTTCTGTTTAGGATTACAACCTTGAAATGCATCAGATTTGTTAAGATCATTTGCTTTTACAATCATTAGTAAAAAATTATTACTTGAATGTACAATTCTTTTCATCTGTCCTAAATTTATGAGAGTGAAGTTATCTTTAAGTTTATGAGCCATTACAATATATTCAATTGCATCCTTAGTGAGTTGATACTTATTTTCAGCTCGATAGAAGATAGCTTTTCTATCGTACAAGTATGGAATTCCTAATATAATTCAACATATGTTCAATGGGACTATATCTAACTCAACCTCATCTACAAATGTTGACCCAATAGCAAACCAAAGTTTGCATTGTCTCGTAACTTGTAGCTTTGTTTTATCACACACCCAACCTAATGGATATGGATTTTTATGAGGTTTTGTTTCTAGACCCAACTTCTTTACAATTGTTTCAGAAATCAAACTAACTTGTGACCCACTATTAAATAAAGTTTCAATTTTAGTGTGCTTGGAAATGACTCTAATATGAAATAGCTCATTTCTTTTCCTCTCGTTACTTTCATTATCAACAGAATGTGAAGAATTACTTGTAGATTCTTCAGAATCTTTACCTTTTATACCTGTAGCTGTAACGATTGTTTCAACACTTGAGTCTGATCCCAAGTCCTTTTGAATAGCAGCAACATTCTTTTGCTCTTTTCCCTCGAACTTCTTAGGCTTCAATTCTAGATGCAAAGACTAGCAGTGTGCCTCATCGTGTCCTTCCTTCTTACAATGGGTGCATGAAGGTTTATCCTTCTTCACAATGTTTTTTTTCCTCTCCTTCCATTTCAATTTCTTCTTTACTTTATTCTTGTTCTCAAAATATTTGGATGATTTTCCAACATCTAGGGTTACATTTTTACCTCTAGCCTCTAGATGAGTTGCTTGAACTAATACATCATCTAAGCTAGTGGGATTAAACATAAGTATAGTATGATTCAAATAACTACGAAGACCACCTATATATTTTAACAATGTCTCTAGTGAGTCCAATGATATGCCTAATGTTAAAGCTCTCTTACGAAATTCCTAAGTATAACTCTGAACACTTTGACCCTTCAATTGACGTAGTGTTTTCCAACTCATCATTGCTTGCTACATATAAGCCAAAGGATAAAATTGCTTTTTAATGGAACAAACAAATTCATTCTAAGTTGAAATGATTTTACCATGCTTTTGGAGATCTGATTGTGTCCTGCCTTCCCACCATACAAGTGTGATTCCTCCAAGTCGAAGGCTAGCCAGCTGGATATTCTTCCTTTCTGAATAAACTTTGTACACCCTGCAATATACATCAATTTGCCTTATCCAATTATCAAGCTTTTCAGCATTAAGTTTCCCATAATAAATTGGAAAATTAAATTTTACATCTGATTTGATCAAAGAGGCTTTCTTTTTCTTCTTCTTAGAAGAACTAGTTTTATGAGAAGAAGACGATGATGATGACGATGATGGTGATGATGGAGGACATGGAGGAGGCTTTTCTCCTTTTCCTTTATCTTCTTTATCTGGAGGGATAAAAAGAAAAGGTTCCTCTGCTCCTTTGTCTAGTATAGGTGATGAAGTGCCTTCACCTTTACCCTTTTTAAACTCATTATACATTTCTTCCACCATTGCACATATCGTCATGAAACTATCCAAGGACTGGGATTCTGACCCACGTGGAGTTTCATCTGCTATCCTTCTTCATGAAAAGACCCTTCCAATCTCTGGATTCGCCTCAATAAGTTCTTCTTCACCTTGTCCAAGCCTTAACCTAGTTAACATTCAAATCTCGGCACAAAATTACTAAACCTTAAAAACCTTAAGCTCTGATACCACTTGATCCAAAATTGATAAAGGTATTACAGACTATGTGTGAAGTTGCCTATGTTACTAAGTGCAATGGATCGAAAATATTTTGAATAACACAGACACTTAAACAATTATAAAACACAATAAAAGCACATCAACACAACCAAATTGATAAAGGAGTTCACCAGACTTCTTGGCTACGTCTCTTGGTCCTAGCTTCTAGTGCTGACCTCTTTGTTATGTATTCAAACGATTGTTACAGGTGTGAGCTCAAAAACAGAGTCTCAAACACAAAAATAATGGATCTCACCACTATGTTCTGCTTGAATCTTCGAGTTGAAATGAGCATACACTTGATCAAACTGGTCACTCTGACCTTCGGACCCCTAGAAGGGTTCCAAGACACTCCTCTGTCAACTTTTTTGTGTTATGGTGTTTATATAACACGTACATTTACAAATTATGCTAATCAAGGAATAATGTGTTACATTAAAAATAGCGTATTAACCAAAGGACCAGCAGGTGCAGGGTGGACCCTGACACTGATCTCGAGAACAAACCATCTGACGGCTATCATGTCTCACTCATCAACTGATTTGGACAACCTGCACCGTTGATCTTTCATGTGGGATCCGACAGCTTTTGCGTGGTTTCATGCTCCAACTAGCACGTTTGCTAATTCTCCGAAGGCATGCGAAAAAGGGGTTTTCAAGAGGCTATGTGTCGAGTGCTAAGTGGAATCACATGCTCCTGGTCTAAAATTGCTTCCTACCTTGAGGGCACGTGATAAACCATTTACCGCCCTTTTGTCAGAACTCAAAGAACTTAGCTCCTTTTTCATAATTTTATCGCATCCATTTTCCAAGATAACATGCTTGCATGTTTCAAAGCAAGATGCGTCGATCTCCTTTGAATAGACGATCTCCACACTTGTTTTCTGATCCCCATTTCCTATGGTCTGAACCAATCACCGAATGCCACATCATCTTCTGTGCTTACATCATCAAGAACCTGTGACTTCTTTCTGGGTTGCCACCTGTCTTGTTGACGTAGGCATTGACTTTTGACTTGAATCTTTGATTAGCTCTTATTTCCTTATCCAAACTCGGATTTGCATGTGGTTTGCACCATTGGCTTCATATTCACGAGCATTTCAACATTATTCCACTTTCACCTATATTTGAAGACTTTTGATTTGGAGGCTATGCTAAATCTAGTTTGGATCACTCATGATCTTGCTTTGATCTTGGTCATAAATGTCATATATGTCCCTTGATGTAAAGGTCATGTAAAGACCCATGATTTAATCATTGTAATACTTAGTCACATTTTGACTACTGAGGTCAAGTCAATTATGTATGTAATCCAATTATTTTCAGCATTTGATGCAACATTGAGTAAATTATGTAACCCCACTATGTTGGGTGATTAATGTAAGCATGAGTCCTTGATAATAGGAAAGGTCATATTTGGTTGAGTCACAGAACCATGTACTTCCTTGAAGTCAGCATATGCTCAAGGGGATCATGGTCAATGTTCATATTCAACAGATCATACCTAAAGTGAGAAGTCTTCATTCAACATTTATCAACCATTTTCCCTTAATGTGAAAGGGGGAGAGTAGCTTGGTGTTTGGATAAAATTTCTTGGAGAGAAGCTTGCTATGTCTAGAAATGTTTTTACAGGTATCTACAAGTAGTGGTGACCAAGCATCAAAGTGGTTTCCATCAAATCTGAAGGGGGAGATTGTTGGCATTATGACTAATGTGTTGCCTTTTATGGCAACCTACTTGGTAAAGATGTCAACATGATGGTTATGCAGATGTTACAGGGGATATATACAAAGGATTATTAGTTTAGAGATAGAGGAATAATAAAAGGGATGTTTGGAAAGTATACGCGGGTCCTATGAATAAATTCCATGTACATACGTAGGTATGGTGAAGAAAAGTCGTGTACAATTTCTGCACCATGGTATTTTCAATACCAAGGGTATTTACCATGGTATTATCACATGGTAATGAGCATGAAAATAGGTATTTGATCCCATCAATAATACCATCGACATTACAAAGGGATTGGCCTAGGGTATTGGCTAAGGCCTAAGTTATATAAGGAGATTGAGATCAAAGTGTTATGGGTGCAAGTTTTGTGTTTTCTATGAATGATTTGATATAAAACAGGTGTGCACCAAGGAGCACAAAAAATACATAGATCTAGAAAAATATGAAGTGTGGTATCATATGTACTTGTTTGATTTTCCTATTAAAAACATCTAACTGTGATAGATATGTGGTGTTAATGATACTCTAACATGAATATGAGACAGTAAGGGGTGCAAAGTATATTCTATGGCTGTAGTGAAAGAATGACTTAGTGATTTCATATATGTACACGTGTTTTCCTCTTAAAGATCGTGTACATATGTGGATCTTCTTTTGAATAGTAGCGTAATTTTCTGCAGTATGGAAAGATATGTACGCATGTTTCAAGTATGAAATGTGTGGACATACACATGAATTCTTTATAAGAGTCACACCCATTTACTAGGGTTTTGCAGTATGAAATAATGATAATGGTTGATTTGTTATGTTATGTTTACTAATGTCTATCGATGAAGTCTCTCTTATAATAATATGTGTTTGAAAGTATTGTTTGGGCTGAATTGATAATGAATTAGAAGTTGACTAAGAGATGATATTGTTGTGTGATAATTTGTATTTGGTTGAGTGATTTATGATGGCTTCAATATATGTTTGGGTGATATATTCATTGGCATAGTGATCAATATTTTGAGATATATATGTGGGTATTATTCAGGAGAAGCACTTACATAAGTAGGTATGATCAATAATAGTAGCGTATACAATCTGATGCATGTTTGATCAGGGTTTATAATGGTAGAAATTGATTTCTATGATGGGTAACAATGTTTGACTTGGTATATTGATGAGTGGCTATGCATTTCTATGATTTATTCTGAATTGATTAAGTTGCATTGGCTACATTAGAATATTTAATGATCCATTATTTGAGTATTTGATTTCAGAATTGTTGAGAGTGGACCCAGTTTGAAACATTCTGAAAAGTGATCCACAAAGAGCTAAGGATAGAAATCTTCACAAAGGGTGTTGTAGCTCCCTTCCAGTAAGAACTGGAAAACAAGAGAAGATTGTAGCCTTCTGTGGGTAGGAGCCTACGTATTGGTTGAAGTTTGCAGTAGTACAAGATTGAAAGAATATTATTTTTAATAAAAGAAGAAGACAAAGACAACATCAACAGTGGTTTTTTCCCAAATTGGGTTTCCACCTAAAAATCTTGGTGTTTATATGGTTGTGTGTTTATTTTCTATATATGCCCTTTTATGTTCATATCATAATTTGACCATTTAATTTTGAGAAAGAGTTGGGCAATTTAAATTGGGGTTCATTTATGATAAAAGTGGTGGGATCTTCTCCTTATTATTGGTTGCACTTTGGGCTCTTGTTCTTGCTCCTAGACTTAACATACATATAAATGATACTAATTTACATTTGTATTTTCGTATTTAGATTAGAGATCTTAAAAAAATACTTTAAATTGCATACAACAATTCAACGAGAGCTATAGGGTTTGTTGCTTCAACAAATAAATGTCGTATTGGACCTTCTTTTGACTGTATTTTTGTGGTTAATGAGAATCATTTGCCCAATTTAACACATCTCACAAGACCCACAATACCATTGCAATCTTGCAAAACCACTTGGAGGGGTGGAACTTTAGACCTTTTATATATCAATATGGATCACTAATCAAAATACCAAAGTCAAGTGTTTAACAAGTTACCATCTCATTACACTTTTAAAGTCACTTATAGATAGATAAAACTAAAATGTCAAACTACAATTTTTAATAAGGTATGTATATGATTAACATTCTTTTTTCATTGATATAACATTATGTATTCATATAATGTCAATAATATCAACATCTATCAATTCATTTATGAGAGTTAATTATATATAATAAAAAAATTCATTCTTTCTTCCCAACCACACAAAATAACCTAACTATTAATATTTTACTTTTATAAATAAAATGATGACATTTTAACCTCAAATTTTTTTTTAATATAGATATTTTATAAATATTTAAGCGGCTATATCATTGTTTTTATTTTTAAATAAAACTTAACTAACAATTAACCCTATTCGATCATGCAGTATATATCACTAATTTTTAATTTTAATAAAATTTAAATGAATATTGACCATATTCGGTCATGGAGTTCATAGTGTATATTCAATGCAACGTGATACCACTCGACATGCAATTAATAAGAAAAAATAATCCATATAGTCACAAATGGCACTCATATCTTAAAAAATATAAAGAATAGCATATCTTGGTTTCTAAATAGCAGATTTCAAGCGTGGAATTATTTCTCATAAAGTTTTTCAAGAATTATTTTTGGAAAGGACAACAATATTTTAACAACTACATTTAAAATTTAACTTTTGGGCCATGGACCTCGAATAAACTACATCTAAATTATATGTTCCAACCCTCCCTTCACAGTCACATCAACTTTCCATCTCTGCACTGCAAAACCAAATCCGTCATCAACTTCTACATTTGCATTGCAACAAATTCTATTTATACATTACAAAACCTCCTTTATCTTGTATGCCATGTCAGTCATTTCAAAATCATTTAAACCTTCTCCACTCAAGTAATCAATCTCCTATCTGATATGGATATGTACTCTCATAGTCTCATACAGATTTATATGAATATGTAGCCAAAATGAGATTCTCTACAAGGTGACATTATGATGCAATATTTTATTTATCATAAGTCATTGATATCATGTAATAGGAACCCAAGATCATGTATATAGGATGTGGACTTATATTGTGTAAAGCATTTATATTATTGTTGTCCTTTTGGAAAGGTAAGGTAAAATTTTGATGAGATATTAATAAGGTTTAGATGTGAAAATTTTATTAATATATAATTTTAATAAAAATATTAAATAGAGAAGTTTTTTAAGGTTTATATATAGTGAATGGGTGGAATTAACAATTAGATCAAGTTCATAATTGTGTGACATGGGTTAATTTTGACTATTACTATTATAAGCTATGGGCATACCAATATGATCGTTTTTGTAATACATAGAGCTAATTGAGGGTTTGAACCAATAACATTGCAATGAGATCTTTAACAATACAATTTATCGCCAATTAATCTATACCTCAGAAGCCTTAACTAAGATGTTATATTAATAAAGGATAGAATTTGAAATTTTTTGAATATGTAATTTTAATGAAAACATTAAATTGAAGTGTTTGACAATTTATACATATTATTGAGATTTTATGTTTATGTACAATGTTATTGTGATGTAATAAACAATTTGGAGATTAGAACTCGAGACCTTTTATATATGATTTGCAACCTTTAAAAAAATTCAAACCAAGATATTTAAAAACGTATCCTTGACATTCATTTTTTATTGAGATATATGGAGTTAATATAATGTAATAATAATACATGGGACTCGGAAATCAAGACCTTTTACTAATGAAATTTAGTCAAAACTGATAATTGGCATATTTAATAATATATATCTCATTAATATTTTCTTTATGTATATGGAGTCATTGTGATGCACTATCATCATTCAGGTGGTGTTGTGTGGAATTGAAGACATTTACATGTTGATACAACACTTTAACTAGAACATCAAATTGGTTCTTTTAACAAGATAATAACATTAATAGTCTTTATTGTTTTGTATGGAGTTGTTGTCATGCAAATAACACTAGGTCATTAGTAATAAATCTACATTATTTTGGGTCTACTTCAATTTGGGGCCATCATATTCTATTAGTATAATATTGTGTAAAAGATATGTACTTGTTAGAGTTTGAACAAAATTGTCTTCATTGTGACACTACTTATATTAATAAAAAAAAATAGCATGTTCTTACCCATACAAACTTCATAATCACAAAAAATAAAATAAAAACAAAAACAAAAACAAAAAACACTAACACTAACTTTAATGACTAATAAGACACCGAGATTCCTAACATATACTTTTTTCTGAAATATAATCAAATCTTTTATTCCAAAATTTGTAAGACTATTGTCTTATATACTATCTTGACATTAAAATAAGCTTGCAAACCACAAATTAACTAAAATATAATTAAACATTTATTAGAAAACAAACTAATACACATTATATAACTCTTCCAAAACGTTGCTTAATATCTTACAATGTGTTGGATAACAAAAATTTTAACTCTTCCAAAACGTTGCTTAATATCTTACAATGTGTTGAATAACAAAAATTTTATTAGAAAGCAAACTATTGGCTCCGATTAACATTATCTAACTCTTCGCTTAGATTCTTATATTGTGTTAAAATTATCCATAATAGAAAAAATTAAAAAAAATATCCATAATTGTATTGAAATTATCCATAATAAGGAAAATTAAAAAAATTTCTTAGATTCTTATATTGTATTGAAATTATCCA
>APFE031253634.1:0-11928 GCA_000404065.3 Pinus taeda | reverse complement strand
CTCAAAATATTTTTTTTTTAAACTTTGGAAAAAAATAAAAATTTTCATTATAAAAAAACAGTTCAAAGGAAAACAAAACAAAAAATCGAAAAGCCTTAAAAACCAAATATCTAAGGATGAAAAACATGAAGAGGAATAAGAGAATTTAAAAAATGGTTAAATAATCAAAATTAAAAAAAAAAAGTCCAGACCTAATACATTAGAAAAATTAAAATGTCAAAAATAAGTCCTTTAAAGAAAGATGTTGATGCGACATCAACCCTTTTCAAAAATCATATGAAAATCATTAACATTTACATTGTTAAGATTATTCTTATATGCTTTCAAGATTTTTGGAGGTGCTTCTTGCAATTTATTATATATATATCGTTATCGTTATCGTTATCGTTATCATTATCTTTAGTTATGGAATGCGATTATATTTGTTGTTATGGGTTTTTCTTTGTCTTGTTTGTTAGGTTGTTTATTTTTTCTAAAAAGTTCAAAATAAATTGATGAACACATGAATATAATTAAATTATTGGTTCTCGACATTCTTCAGTGTCCTTAAAACACATCACTAAGTTAATTGTATGAATTCGTTATATATTTGTGGTTATTGTTGCGCTTCAGGGTTCAAGAGAATCAATTACAGGTATTGTAATGAGATCCATTTGGGTAGAAAGGTCAACTACATAATTGACTACTAGATACAGTCTAATATCGAGATTGTCCTTTGCTAGATTTAGAAGCATCAATTATACGAATTTCATCAAATATTGATAGAGGCGAATATGTCTTAAATGAGTTGATGAGAAGCTAGAAAATTGTGCTCATCGAAAGGTAATTGTCTAAGAGACTTCAGAGTGGGTATAAATTTCGAGGAGGACTAGTCACACATCTCTGACATGTTAATTTTAAATTATCAATTTTATTATAATCGTTGTAATGATATAGATATAATCATTAAATTGCAGATTTGGAATGATGCTTACACTAGTAAATAGGTATGATTGAGTTGTTGGTTGTTGGAGTTTTGTTGAGATATTTTTTGAACAATATTCTCCTTATTTGGAATTTGTTGTATTCCATGGGCAATATTTATCTAGCCTGTAATTTGACTTGGAAATGAACAATCTATGATTTTTTTTGTGTGCACCATGTCTATTCCTCATATTTCCCTGTTCTAGGTTATAAAAAAATTGAGACGCTCTTAAAAAAATTTGGATGATGAATTAGATTAAATGAAAATATTGATAGGCTATAAAAATGAATTTGACACAATTCTAAATATTTTTATCAATTAAATGTTCTTCTAGATAGCTCTCAAATTAAAATATATATTTTTTTCCTGTATTAGCTAATTTCTTAAAAAAACTTATAGATGTATCATTGATTCATACTCGACTTTTGGGAACCTTACTTTTCCTAAGAGCATTAACTCACATTCCCATTTAAGATATTTTCATCATGTGATAATATATTTTTATTAAAAATTTAAAACTTATATATCATCATTAAAAGTTACTACTACTACTACCCCACACACACACACACACACATATGATAATGGGCTACATATAAAACTAATTCTCTAAACTTATTGGAGGATGGGATATTACTACATCATTAGTGTTACTAAACGCACACTTAATTTGTAAATCCTCAAACACGTAATTGTATCTCTAAAATTATTCTTTTTTTATATTATTAGCTTAAAATTAATTTTCTCAATTTTTTTCATTATGTTACGATGTCATATAATAAAATTAACATAAATTCATCTTAACTTTATGTTCACATAGGTAGTAATATGAACCAAAAAATTGTGACCACATGTGATGCCATCATTTCGTTACTAAATGTTAATATCTATTTTTATAAGGGAAGTATGTATCAAAAGCTTTGTAAGAATATGGAAATTGGGTGTGGAAGAAGTATACTTCAAGCGACAGAGACTCATATTGTGTTTCTGACTATGGTGGTCTGTCTGGATACATGCTCTACTATGTGAAAATTGTGGAAGAAAGTTGTATAAATGAGCTCTATTGGGTGGTCCCATAATTTTTTGGTTGAAAAAAATTATTAAAATTCGGTCAAATGATCTTAGCTCAAGTAGTTAGATGAAGAATTGATTTCTTGAGTAGAGTGCTTATATTCTCTAGAGACATGTTCTACTTGGATTGTTTGTAGAATTTTTGAAATGTTTCTATCATGTTTAGTAGCTGAAGCAAGTATTTCAAAGTTATTGATTCCATGATTTTTTTTTTTATTTAAGAAAGAGAAAATAAAAATATTACAAGTGGATTTGGTTGGTCATCTAGTGAACAATCAATTTATGTAGTCCACACAAAAAAACATATGAACATTTATAATAAAGTTTATTTCCCACTTTCTATGATTTATTATTATAGTAAGGAATTAGAAGTTGTTGAGGTGGATATCTAATAAAATTTTCCGGTGTCATATGAATATCAACAGAAAAAATAATATGAAAAGTGGGTCAAACGATGCTAGCTTAACTAGTTAGGTGAACAATTTTTTTCTCAATATCAATGCCTTCAATTTTATAGAGACATGTTGCAATTAGTTTGTTTGTAGAGTTTTTGAAATAGTTTTCTCGTGTGTAACAACATAAGAAAATATTTTGAACTTCTTTATTCTTTAATTTTGTTTTGGCTTAAGTAAAAAAGAAAAAAAATCTTACAAGGCGATTTCGTTGATCCTCTACTCATGATTAAGTTTATGTAGCGCACATTTAAAAACATATGAACATTTATAATACTATTTTTTCGCTGGCCATGAATTGTTATTATAGTAAGGAATTTAGAGTTGTTGAGGTAAATATCAAAGGAGATTTCGTGGCATCATATTAATCTCAAGAAAATCATAAATAATGAAAAGAAAAATCCTTTTATTTACCGATATTTTTCTACATATGTGTTTAAATCTGTTGGTCCCTTGAGTGGAATTTGTGTATCTATGTGGTATCAAAATATTTTGAAAAAATATTTCGTTGAAATTCTATTCATCGCTATATTGACCAAAATCAAAAGTGGAAACAATATAAACATGCATAAGAAATAAATGTAGTCTAATAAGTCACTAACATTTTTCCCACCTAGTATATGCTATTTTTTTCCCAATCCTTTTACCAGTAGCAGAAGAGGTAGAATCTCTAAGATCATCAGGTAAGATTTAGAATATCATCATCCCAAGTTTTGGAGGTTATGTGAAACCTTTGTATAAGAAAAGTTAGTTTTGTGAAGAAGGTACGAAGATGTGAATGTAACTTGATAAAATTGTTGGTTTATGTATTGTCAAACTTTTGTCTACCCAGGTAGCAGCGGTAGCATACTTTCATCCTTGGAGAATTGTGACAAACAGAATTGGCCCGACCCTCTATCAATCATAACAGGTAAATAGATATGCAATTCCCATTCATACTTATGCTTTTCTATAATAACAATAACAAATATAATGCTTATGTGTACCATATCATATTTTCAGTGTGTTTGCCTGTGTTCCTATATTACTTTTATTCCTCAATTTTTCTGTGGTTACTGTTGCTTTGTGTTGCTACTTCTATGCGTTTATGTTATTCCTAAAATTCTGTGTTGATCGTTGCGTTGTGTTACTATTTCTTTGAACGTTACGTCCGGCTTAAAACCACTGAAATTTCTCTTTCTATGTTAGGAACATGCAGTTTAGAGTGTCAGGGTTATCTGTACCAATCTCTTTCTATGTTATATGTTTTCATTTATATTTTTCTTCAGGTTTGCTGTACAAATCTGAGACTAGCTACGTCCATGAATATGAGCAACTTACATCTTTCAGTGTATAAACGGGACGTTGTAAACTTACGTCCTTGAGTGTATAAATGGGACGTTGTAAACTTAGGCACCTCTTTTTTTTTGTCATAAACTCTTCTTGAGTTCAGCTTTTAAGGGCGTCAAAGCCATGGCCAGGAAAAAATGTACTTCTCCGTTCACCTTGCAATATAACAGCACATTATTAAAATAAACTGAAATAGTCCATGAATATGAGCAACTTACATCCTTCAGTGTATAAACGGGACGTTGTAAACTTACGTCCTCCAGTGTATAGATGGGACGTTGTAAACTTAGGCACCTCTTTTTTTTGTCATAAACTCTTCTTAAAATAACATCACATTATTAAAATCTTCTCCAGTCGATATTTTAAAGGACATTTAAACGCTTTACGCAATAAAGATTTGCATATTTTATATAAAAAAATTAAATTCGTGATGATATATTAGGGATGATATTTTAAAAATGGTGTTTTTTAATATTACAAAGACAATGATAATTTTTTTTACGCCGTAAGGTGTTCCCTCTGAGAAAGACATCCCAAATATGTGACGTGTACTATTCTGAGCCATTGATTCTGTGTTAGACGATTAGAGTGTTTTCTGCCATTGATTTAATATGTTTTTTCATAGAAAAAAGTTTTTTTTCCACCACTGAAATACAGAGAGGAAGGATCTAGCTATGGCTATGAAACGCTAGGCATCCGGCGATGAAACTCTGGCCATGACTGAAACGTGTCTTTGTCTTTCTTCCCTGCATGAGGGCCGCGTAGCCTTGTGAATCTGTTTAAATTTATGCACGCTACAGATCTGTTGTTTAATATTATGCACGCTACAGATCTGTTTTGTAAATTTTGAATGAAACAGGTCGGTGTTGCTGCATATCAGGGTGAGGAGTTGAGGAAACAGGTCGGTGCTGCTGCATACATAGAGTGCAGCTCAAAGACTCAACAGATATACCGTATACCATCTGAATTTTGCTGCATACATAGAGTGCAGCTCAAAGACTCAACAGGTATACCGTATACCATCTGAATTTTGCATGTGCTTGTAGGAGATCCACAATTTGTTTTTGTTGGATCTCAGCAAGCTCGGTTTTGGCTTGCAGTTCCTGTTGCAAAATAGTAATTTTCTCTTGCATTGAATCAAACTGCCCTAAACTGACGAACATTTTCTGCAAATCTTCAATTGCCCTCTGAAACTCCTGCCCTTTTCTGATCTCATCCGGTAATTCTGCTTCAATCTTCATTACCATTTTCTGGAAAGCATCAGTACTTTCTGAAGATTCCTTTTGCATAAATTTTGAATTAATCTGTGATTCTAAATCAGTGTCTCCCATGGTCACGAAACTGGCAGTATGCTCCTGTGAATTCATTCTCTGACAGAATTCGCCAATTGTCAAGTTTTGAGGGATCTCATAATCTTCTTTCAGATTGGGAATTCCCATATGAAACTGTTTCATATTCTGCTCCAGAATCCCATGGTCACCTCTGTTTTTCTCAGATCTAGTCCTTGGCCCTTCGTCCCTCTCTTTTAAATTCTAGAGATCAGGTGGCAATTCGAGTACTTTCTCTATCAGGGCATCCGAATTTGCAGTGTCATAAATATCATCTCAACAACCGTGACAAATATCCATGATGTTTGATTCACGCCCATCATCAAACCCATCTACTCGGTCTTTCTTTTAGGCCTGTTGATTATCCATACCTACAGAAGAAATGACAACTGTACACTTAGGCCTAATACTTTTAGCACATAAAGGTATAGCCCCACATCTAGAAATTAAGTTCATGTTATATTTAAGATCAAAGAGAGCCATTAAGTTCATGTTATATTTAAGATCAAACAGAGCCATGGATGAATTTATTTGATCTTATGCAAAATACTTCATAGATACACCTGCCAATTCTGAATATACAAATAGCAGCAGTGAATGACATAAGACCAGAACGTGTACCTGGACAATTTTCCCGAAGCAAGTTAGAATCCCTAGGACTGATATGATTGTCCCAGGTCCCTAATTGGGAACGGCTGCAAGTAGTCTTCTTCATTGGATGGGTATTAGAGTTAACCATTATGATGCTTTGGCAAGTATTCTCCATAAAAACGCTGAAAAAACAAACCTTGAAATGCAGAATTGAACTGCTGGAAAGCCAAACAATCGACAGGAACCTGGTAAAGGATATTTTCTAGACCTTGATAATACATTAAAATGTCATCACTTCTGGTTGGTTGTTGGTGGATTATCCTAACTCCCAAGAAAACCTTGCTTGGATTGTGCTCGATATTACTTAATGCTGAGACTATTACTACAAGATGATTTGTTCATCTGAATCTCTTGTGCTGAGATCAGCCCCCTTATAAGTAAGTGCATTGGTTTATGAGTTAAATTTTATATAGATGCTTATGTCCTCCGAATTCTTGATGCATTCTATCTAGAGAAATGCTTTTATATTGATTTTTCAGGAGTGTTATGCTTCAAAAGGGTACTACACTCAAATGTAAGAGAATGACTTTACAGTTCTTCTTTCAGACTTTAATCTGTTGAGTATCTACCACCTATCAAAAGGTGGAACACGTGATGGCTTCTGTTATTTGAATGCCCTCTTTGTGGAGGTGCATTGGCCCACAAGGGGAAAAGTTGCAAACATGTTACTGAAAGCTCAGCTGTCCCCTCGAAGAATTCTAAGGGTTATATAAGTACCACCTTTCTTATGGAATACAACATGGATGTGCAATAGATTTTTTTCTTTTTATAAATACAGCCAATTAGGTCTTTCAAAATTTGTCTTATGTGTTCAATTACTTACCTCTGAATTACCTTTCTAAACCATCTGGTTGTTTCTTACCGAATAATTCAGAGGTATGCATGTTTCATTATCTGAAGAAGAGATAGATGAGATAGAGAAAGCTATTGTCCTGTCTCTGAAGTATGAACTGGGAAATTCAGTATCATATGAACTTGGTTTCAGTTATGTTTTTTATGCTGCTGGCTTAAGCCATTATGCTTGATGGAAAATCCCACCTTCACTTCTCATAGCCATCATTTCATTTAATTATTCGTTCGTCCCCCACACACGTAGGAATGAAAGATAAGGTCTGGCTAAATTTACTGCCCATCTGATGAACTCAAAAGTGACACACCATTTTTCCATAATCTCATTAGCATTCATATCCTATGGTTTGTAGAACTTAATATCATGGGAGGTAAGAGTTTGATAGGAACCCCCACCATTTATACTCAGCATTCCAACACTTATTTTCACAATCTCCTTTTCTATGGTATTATTCAGGCTATCGCAGGCCCTCAAAACCTGGTTTTATTCTATAAACATAAAACTGTTTGAGATCCCTTAACCTCCTGTTAACAATCTGGATTAACTTGGGTTTCACATCTCTCCCTAATTATGATTGAGGAGTCTCCAATTACTTGCTCTGCCAATTCCCCTTGATTAGATATTTTCTAGACCTTGATAATATATTAAAATGTCATCACTTCTGCTTGGTTGTTGGTGGATTCTCCTAACTCCCAATAAAAACTTGCTTAGATTGTGCGAGATATTACTTAATGCTGAGACTATTACTGCAAGATGATTTGTTCATCTGAATCTCTTGTGCTGAGATCAGCCCCCTTATAAGTAAGTGCATTGGTTTATGAGTTAAATGTTATTTCGACTTGCATAAAACTTATTGTTTTAGGTTTGAGGTCAATGATTTATCTTCAGTAATAATTCTTGACAAGTTAATGCTAGTGGGGAAGGTCACCCCATTCATAATGTCAATGATAATTTTGGAGTCCTCTGCAATTTTCATGTCTCAAATCTCTAATTTGGATGTCAGTTTTAGGCCTTTGCATAAAATGTGTCTTGCAATATTATTTGTGGTTTGGTCACATGCTCATGCTTGAGTAAATTTTAGTCTGGTCTTTTCTCATGGGTCCCTTGAGCACCGTCCCCATGCTCTGCCTAGGTTTCATTTTGCTCTCCCATCAAGGAAGAATATATTACCATATACATGAGAGTGGGCTGAACTTGGGAAAGAATCTCAGGTGGGAATTCTGAAAATTGAGTCCACTCTTCATGACCCCAACCTTTCACCCATTGCAATTACTTGTTTGTATAGTGGATTGCCTCATTTTGATCTTTTGCAGCAGGCCCTAATTTTTTCACTAATGAACATCGTTGCTTTCATGGCTTCCCTTGCCTTAATGGAAGATGATCTTATTCCAAATTTTCCAAGTGACAAACTTTGGAATAAGATTCCATAATTTGGAAATGAAAGATGTTTCCTTGAGAGAGCTTGGATAGTGATTATTCCAGGTGAGGACAAAATCTTCCCAAAACCTCTGGTCTTGTGAGATCCTGTGTGCTGGTTCTGGCTGAAAAGGTTTATCAGATTTATTTAGATTTTTTGCTATATGAAAAGAGTAATGTTGTTTATTTATGCTTTAGAAGTATTGCAGACATAGAAGGCCTGGATAAACCTTGTGTAATTTCTCTGCTACCAGTGGTTTGTTGTTAGGACTGTAATGTACCTGAAAGCAAATGGCGAACCAATACTCCAATACTGATTTGACCTAAAAGTAAAAGCAGAAATATAATATACATGAAGCTCAAAATATCAAAAGTAAGAGCTAAAAGCATAAAATAAGTATTGGGCACACTCACAAGTTACAACCAAGAAGATTGCACCTCCAAATCCGATTCTAATGGAGGAAGAGATATCTGAGAGAAACTTTGTTGATTAAACATCTGAAATAAAATTTACAAAAAGATGAACAGAAAATATTGAAATAAACATAAATAAACAAATCAGAAGTCAAATACTGGAAGCAATATTTAGTCAAGCATTTGAAATAGGAATTGACTACATAGATCTCATCAAGTAAGTTTGGCCACATATATTACTGGCCATTTTCTTCACACAGATAAATAAATTCCGCATTGAAAACTACAGGAAAATTATTACTGATTGGTCATACATCATAGTAATTTTGCGGAGGGCATAATCTACAAGACTGTATAATAAGAAGAAGAAACTCAGCAGAAATAATGATTTCTTAAATAGCCATTTCCAAGTCAATATGGTTGCCCGGTTGTTGTTCGCATGGATTCATTCATTTATCTTCGCCTTTATCTCCACAATTTTTACCAACTACAAACAAAGGTCTCTAGGCAGATTCAGTGCATATTTATGGCGGCTTGCATTCCATTTCAGCAGTGTTCGGCATGGCTTCCTCAAATTAAAACTCGAAATCATCGACCCTTGCTTTCAAAAAAGCCCACAAAAGCATATTCACATTTCAATATTCTTCCACGCACTATGCCTTACGGCGTTTCCTTTGCAACATTAGATGCAAATGCTAGTTAAATATATTATCATTTATCTCTTATAATTTTAATGTGTTTTATTGCTTTATATATTATAGATATTTTATTAAATCAATTATTTTATTCATTATTGAGTATACTATTACATGATATTTTCATTATATTGTATATTTTGTTTTTTAATATTTAGAATTTGAAAACCATTAGGATATATTGTTATTAATATTGGGTTATTATTTATACAAATATTTTAATATTATTTAGAAAAAAAATCTAACTAAATAATAATTATAATATAAAGTTAAATATATAGTAAAACTATATTCATTTATTTTACAAAATAGTTTTATAAGTAGACTTTATTTAATGTAATAATATATTGTTTTTTTAACATTATTTTAGTATAATAGTATAATGTGTTGTAGATATTATGAAAGATTTGATGCGGGAAAGGGAGTGAGGGAGGGAAATGGTGGCGGGAAGAGATGAAGCATATAAGGGTTGTAGGCAGTGGGAGTGTAAGAGGGACGGATGGAGTGGGTCGGGTAGTGGGAAACTAATGAAGGAGGCAATGGGGGAGAGGGAAAGGGAGAAAGGGGAGAGATAAAGGGGAGGGAGGGGGGAAGAGGGAAAGGGAGTGGGAGAGGGAGGAGGAGAAAGGGGAGAGACAAAGGGGAGGGAGTGGGGAAGAGAGTGACAGGAAGGAAGGTGGGGTGATATGTGTAGAGGAGGAGGAGGAGGAGGATGCAACGGTGAGGAGATGTGGGTGGCAGGGAAGGAGGCTACATGGTTGTAGACGGAGGGAGAGAAGGCACAAGAGGCAGAGGGGAAGTTGGAGGAGTTAGAGCAAGAGGGGCAGGAGGTGGTGGCAACGGAGGGGGAGGACAGAGAAGGTGGTGCATGTGGCTACAGGGTAGGAGGAGGGGTAGGAGGAAGGACGCAATGGGAAAAGAGAAGGAGGGTGAGGCAGAGGTAGAGGTGGGGGTGGACGCAGAGGGGTAGGAGGAGGTGGAGGAGGTGGTGAAGGTGGAGGAGGAGGAAGAGGAGGGGGAGGCGGAGGAGGTAGAGGCGGAGGAGGAAGGGTGAGGAGGGAGGGAGTGAGGCGGAGGAGGAGGAGGTGCAGGCGGAAGGGAGGAGGATAGGAAGGGGGAGGGGGAGATAGGGGCACGAGGAGGAAGGGGCAGAGGAGGAAGGGGTGGGAGGTGAAGGAGGAGGAGGATGAGGAGCCGGTGGGGAGGAATAAGCAGAGGAGGAGGAGGAGGTGGGGGATGAGGAGGAGGGGGTGAGGAGGCAAAGGGGGAGAATGGGGGAGGAGGAGGATGAGGAGGAGGGAGGAAGGGAAGGGGTAGGAGGAGGGTGGAGGCGTAGGAGGAGGAGGAGGAGTAGGGTAGGAGGATGAACATGTTTCAGATATGGACGTAGAGGTGGAGGACGGGGGGAGCAGGAGGACGTCGAGGAGGAAGAGGGGTGGAGGAGGAAGAGGGGTCAAAGGTGGAGGCAGAGGAGGAGGAGGAGGAGGGCGGCGGATTAGGAGGAGGGGGTGATATGGAGGAGGAGAGGGTGGAGGCAAAGGAAAAGGAGGGGGTGAGGAGTACGACGTCGATGAGGAGGAGTGGGAAAGGAGGAGGAGGGGTCAGAGGAGGAGGCAGGAGGAGAGGGGGGGAGGAGAAGGGTGGAGCGGCGGATGGAGGAAGGAGGGAGGAGGAGGAGAAGGAGAAGTAGGGGGGGAGGTAGAGGGAAAGGTGGGGGTGAAGGGAGTACGACGGTCGAGGGGGAGGAATGGGAAAGGAGGAGGAGGGTCGACAGGAGCAAGGATGGGGAGGAGGAGATGGAGCGACAGGAGGAGGGGAGGAAGAGGAGGACGAGGAGGAGGACGAGGATGGAGGGGGCCATGTAGAGAAAAGGTGGAGGAGGGGGTGAGGAGGAGTAGGATGTGGGTGGATGCGGAGTATGCGGGAGGATGGGGAGGGGGGAGGAGGAGGACGAGGAGAGAGAGGTTAGAGACAGAGGAATGACGAGGGGGAGGAAGGCCCAAATGGGGGGGAGAGGGTGGGGGAAGTAGGAAAAGGAGGGGGTGAGGGAGACGAGATGTAGAGGAGGAGGGTGGAGGAGGGAGTAGTGAGGGAGAGTGGGAGGTGGAGGCAGAGGTAGAGGGAAGGAGGATTGAGGAGAGGGGGGAAGGAGGTAGAGGGTTCGTGCAGAAGCGGAGGGAGAGGAGGTGGGAGGGGGTGGTGAGCGACCTGGAGTAAGGAGTGGGGGATGAGGAGGAGTGGTTGGAGGAGGGGTGGAAGCAGAGGAAGAGGAGTGGTTGGAGGAGGAGGGGGAAGAGGAGGGGAAGGAGGGGGGAAGCAGAGGAGGAGGAGGAGGAGGAAGAGGGGGTGGAGGCGGAGGCAGAGGTAGAGAACGAGGAGGAGTAGGAGTAGAATGAGGAGGAGGGGAGAAGGTTGAGGCAGAGGAAGAGGCAAAGGATGAGGTGGAGGAGGAGGGAGGAAGAGGAGGAGTGGGTGGTGGCGGACGTGGAGGCAGAAGAGGGGGTGAGGAGGAGTAGTGGTTGGAGTTGGAGGTCGAGGAGGGCGGGGAGGCAGAGGAGGAGGAGAAGGAGGACGATGGGTGTGGAGGTGGAAGAGGAAAAGGTTGGTGGGAAGTAGAGGAGGGGCAGGGGTAGGAGTTGAAGGAGGAGGAGGAGGAGGAGGCAGTGGTGGAGGTAGAGGAGGAGGAATAGGCAGAGGAGGAAGAGGTGGGAGGTGAAGGAGGAGGAGGATGAGGAGCCGGTGGGGAGGAATAAGCAGA
>APFE031253626.1:4960-17067 GCA_000404065.3 Pinus taeda | reverse complement strand
CTGACAAGGGCATAGGAGATGAATCCTTGTCAAACAGAGGAAAACATTAAACATGAACAAACTTATAGGCAGAGCATGGCAGGCATGAATTCTTACCTAAACACTTCATTTGTTCAGTTAGAAATGATCATGTAGTGAAATGGAACATAACAGATTACATATGAAACAAGAGGAAAACTAATGCTAACTTTCATACCACAGGAATCTCAGAAGTCAAAGCTGTGTAATTTCATTAAACTCTCTGCTAAAAACTGTACATTGAAAGCTCTGTTCTCCAGCACTCTCAGCACTCAGAAAACTCTCCCTTCTACAAATGATTTTGTTTTTAATATATGAAATAAACACAGCTGGGGGAAAACAAATCGACCCCAAGACCAGGAATTTGTTTTTATCATTATTAATACATAAACTAACAGAAAACAATCAACTCTTTTAAAAATAAAAAGCGCTCCTTCTTCTACTCGAACTGTTGGAAACTGATGAAGCGGTGGCCTTACAGGTGTCAATTCCTTTGCTGAAAATAAACATAAGCAATCGAGTCTGTATGCCACTTTGCACATTCTAGATTTTATAACTACGCCCCAAATCTGGAAATGCGTTAGCCATTTTACCGAAATTAGGAAAATATTTTGATAATCTGGATTAAAGATCTCACGAAATCATGACTGAGGATCGAAATAGGCAAATTCATTTCTCTTGAAATCCTCTGATGGCTAATAAACCGGAGCTGATCCTTTTGAATCGGAACTGAGGATAAAATAGGCGAATTGACCCTGTTTTTCTGCTGTGACAGATGTTTTCGTGGTGTTTAGTCCTTTTATCACCAAAACGCTATGATATAGTTGAACTCGGGGGCAAAAAATTCATGTTTTCATTAAAAATATAATCTAAATGGGAAAAGACTGCTCTTATTCCATAACGTTCTTGTTTTGAACTAAGTACTTATCTAGCCAATTTCTCATGATGTTGAATGCATCTTCAGCGTCTTTGTCTTCCTTAAGAGAATCGGGATGGTGAGCAAAACCATCAATACGAGCTTTCAAATCCATTATTTCAGCCTGGAGCAATAATGCTTCTTTCAACTTATCTAGGCCAATATTTTTTGTTGCAGATATTTCAACTACCTGAATATCACCCCCCATTTCCTCTAGTGCTAAACCTTCTGAGAAAAATTGTATGCGTACTTTTTGAGGATCTGCATTTGGCTTGTCACATTTGTTCATTGCAACCACAACAGGCAAATTTGCTGCTTGAGCATGAGCCAGGGCTTCACGAGTTTGAGGCATGATACCATCATCAGCAGCTAACACAAGCACCACTATATCTGTAACTACCGCTTTTATTGTACTTATAAAACTCCTGAACCAGAAAGTATTGACCATGTTTGTTTCCTTCAAATTGTTATATTATCAAAACATAAATAAATTTGAAGCAGATTGTCGAGTAGAGCTAGAAATACGGGCTTGTTGCCGGTCCTTCAGTAATTGGTTTCTTTATATTTGAATGAGTTCTCTGTTTACGAACTGCAAAAGTCACCATTTTAACTCCCTTCGAGCAGCTTTCACAACTCGTTCAATCACCAATGCAATCAAACTGTGATTTCACCTGCAAACTGTCATAGGAATTCAAAATACCAAAACTGAAACGATAGATTAACCAATGTTTACATTAGTTGCATTTAGGGCGCTCTTTAAAGTGATCAAGAAGTATGTATTTTCACGTGGAACATTAAATGTTCGATCTAGTTTATACCAAATCTTGATCAATGGATCCTTGGAATTTCCATCGTGCCAATAATTCTTGGAAATGGCAGCGGTGAACTGTGTAAGCTCAGATCTTTCATGACCGAATTGTGGAATATAAATTATGTAAACACAGTCACTCAATTCTATCAACGCATTCCTTATAGAACTTGTGAACTCTTCTTCATAAGAGCTATATAATCATATCATTTTCTGTTGATGCATTGCCCCTTTCACCTGCTCAGAGACGCTTTCCAAATTATTAAAGAGAAACATTAAATTAGGCATAGCCTTCATTTGGTTCACTTCTTTTTCTTTCAATTCCTTAATTTTTTCCTCCGTGAAAGGATATGCTTCTGCACCCCATGTATTTACCATACGTAGTACACCAGGAGAGTTATCTGCTGCCATTGTCCCGTCGCTTTCTATCATCCTCATTATATTGGGGTACCACCTGTCTCATCCTTGAGGCCGTCGTGCACACCCTTCAACCAGAAAATACTTTAGTTGCATTTGTTAGCTGCCATGGTTTTTGATGTCAGACAAGCTTTAATTGAAAAATCACATGGGATGAAATCATTCTTATCTGGTAAATGTTTCAAGCTGGACACCTGAAGACAACAAATTTGCTGCAAGTTCTGCCACACAATCATCTTGGGGTGACTCTTCTGAAAATCTAAATTCTAGGTTTCCAATATCTTGAAGCTCCTTAAATACCCATTAGGAGCCATGTCACGCAGAAACTTCTCATACTGATAAAGATACCCAATTACCTCCAAAACCTTTTCTAGTCCTGAAACAGTGAGATCTATGCTCACAACAAACATGTATCCTGCAGAACAGCGGTCCAACCCTCCATGACCAACGAAATGAGACAAATAATCCTCTGGTTTCTTCAAGTATTCCTTATCAAGACAAGGCAATGACCATGTCACTTTGAGAGAATGAAAATCCCGGACAGCTTGGACTTAAAATATTTTTCCCACTTCCCAAATAGGTCGCTCCTTGTAGAAATTCCATTGTCGTAGGAGGATAAGAACAGGTATAATTGCAGTGAGGGCAGCAAGTTGCTGACAAAATCTTTCTCAATCTGCTTGTGAGGATTGAGGCAAGTACTGTAGGACTCCATTGATATATAATGAAAAGCGAATATTCTGAATTGTGCTTGTGCAGGGATAGGAGCTTGAAGTCGCTACTGCCTTTTGAAGAGTTGAAGAATTAATTACATATTCTAAAACAACACATTAATGATTTCTTCTTCAAAACAGGGTTTTGAAGAAGAATCAATCTCTGACATGAGACAGAGTCTAACAGTTATCACAACATCCTAAATAGTAAGACACCACATGCTAATGTGTGTCATCATCAAATATCTCATCATAAAAATTGCATACAGTTATTACATGTGATCACATTATGAAATGCTATCATAATATTATAATAACAACATATCTTTATCAAAGATGTATTATTACATCAACATATTAAATTGAACCATATGTTAACGTAACATCATAAATGTGATAATCAATTCAATGTTAGTTTTTGTAGCATCGGATGTGTTCTAGCCACGAAATTTGTTGGAGAGGCTAGAATACATGAGATTTCCAAAACCCATAAATTGTTTATGGAAATTCCACCTAGAAGTGTCTCAATTAGATTATTAGCCGATTTTTAAATATTTCATAACTCTAAACTTAGGGAAAATGGTTAATTGATCAATATAAATTAAGATAAGGTGATAATCATCTAGAAACTCACACGGATCGGCAATAAATTAATTTGAGTCATTGATTTTGTTTTAATCTTAGTCGTTGGTGCTCCAACAGAGGATTATAAGAAGTCAATGGGTAGATGGAGAATACACCAATGTAGATACTCAACTGCCTAGGTAGTTCAATTTTCTTAGTAGCAGAAATTCAACAGAGAAGATAAGCCATGGGGTGAGCAGTAGGTAGTAGAGAAGGTCAACAACATTCTAGGAGGAATTATTCCAGTTCTGAGAAGAGGTAGTAAGAGGAAGGCTGAAATACCTAGAGGTTTTGCGCAAACACTGCATAGAGGCTGACGAATAAGGTTCAACGTGTGGCAAGGGAGGTAATTTCGGGGGAAAAAATTAGCTGTGGGGGAGAGAAAATCTCTCAATAATTTTTCCAGTATTTTACTGAGATTAGATTGCCAGTAGAGAATCTAAATTATTGTACTCATAATTGTTGTTGAAGATTAATAATAAAACCCTCATCTACTGCACCAATTTTCCCACATTGGGTTTTTCCGGGGAAATTTGTCCAAAAATAACTATCTAAACTCTTGTGTGTGTTAGAATTTCTCAATTTCTAGTATTTTATTTTACGTAGTATTTTTATGGTGAAAATTGCAGTAGTGATTTATTCATTATTTGTCGTAGCACATAAATTACATAATTAAATTTATAGTTAGGAGAATAATTTTAGTTATTACAATAGATGAAATTTTCATATGGTACCAGAGCATAAGTGATCATTTAGGAAGAAGTGAAGAGGAAAATTTCGTTGTTTAGAGGGAGCAGCGTGACTGAAAATTTCGTGTACTGCATTGTGCCTTGCTAAGTTGTACGAATTGTTGGGAAGAATTCGATTTTTTTGTTGCAGGAGGTGTAAAAAGTTTGAATTTCCGAGGACAGTGATTCTAGCAGGCATACGGGGCAACAATAGCTCAATTTTTCTCTGAGTAGATTTCTGGTTGGACGTAGAGGGTTTTGCAGTAGTTTGGAATTGCAAAATCAACGTTGGGTGGAAAGAGGAATAACGCATCGTAAATTCTTTAGTATAACCATGGAAAAAATTGACATTCAGGAGGCTTCAGATTTGTCTTCCAGGTTAAAGGACGAATTTTCTTGCTTATCAAGATCAACTTCGTAGGGTGTCTGGTATATAGACAGTGGAGCATCAGCTCATATGACAGGGGTTATGGAATATTTCTCTATCTACAAGGAGAAGCAGATGGACTTCCAGATTACTATGGGAAATAAAATGAAGTGTACTCTAATAGGGAGAGGTACCACTGAATTTCAGAGGGAGTCAGGAGCAAGCACCAGCGCTACAGATGTATTTCATGTGTCAGGATTGGGTATGAACTTGATTTCAGTATCCCAGTTACAGGATAAGGGATATGATATCCACTTCGTAGGGAAGAAAGTGTTTGTCAAACACTCAAGCTGGAAGATGGTAATATAGATTGGAGTTTGAAGCAATAGATTGTATAGGTTGCAACTCAACTCTCAAATGGCACTAATAAGTAGTGAAAGTAGTAGTGGGAAGGATTTGGATGATTTATGGCACAGGAGAATGGGACATCTACACCATGGAGGACTCAAGATGCTCAAGGAAATAGTAATAGAGGTTCCATAAGTTGGCATGGAAAACGATGATGTGTGCATAGGATGCGTGCATAGGAAGTATGTTAAGGCAACATTCCCAAGAAGTGAAAACGGAGCAAATGGCGTGTTAGAACTTATACATTCATATATTTGTGGGTTGATGTCCACTAGAGCTCTTAGTGGTGTCGAATACTTCATCACCTTTATTGATGATCATTCTAGAAAAACGTAGATCTACTTCTTGAAGACCAAAGATGAGGTCTTTGATCGTTTCAGGAAGTTTAAGGCCCTTGTGGAGAATGCATCAAGGAAGAAGATAAAGGTGCTTCGCTCAGATAATGGTGGAGTATATTGATAAAGACCTCATAGATTTTTGTGAGAAGGAAAGCATCAGAAGAGAATGGACAACCCCATATAATCCACAGTAGAATGGGGTAGCAGAGCAGAAAAATAGATTCATAGTTGGGATTGCAAAAGTAATGTTATATGACTTGGATCTACCTAGGTTTCGATGGGAAAAGGGATGTAACACAATGGTATATATTTAGAATTGAAATCCTCATAGAGCATTGGGGAAGAAAAATCCAGAAGGGGTCTTCTTAGGGAAGAAGCTAGAAGTTAGTCACTCCAGGGTCTTTAGCAGTGTTGCTTATTACCACGTGCCAGATGAGAAGCGCACCAAATTGGATCATACTGCAGATAAGGGATTTCTCGTTGGGTATAGTGAGACCTCCATGGGACACAAGATCTACATTCCTAACAATACTAAAATTGTAGTGAGATAAGATGTAAAGTTCATCAAAAATAGAGCTTTTAAGAGATCTCGTGAGATGCGTGCAAGTGATCAGGATCAGCTAGTTGAAGCTCCATTGGTCTAACAACAGGGGCAGCCAATGGGACCACTAATAGGACAGTCACAGGGATACAATATGGTAACCAATACTAGTATTTCCTCAGGATCAGGGAATGTAGTGAGATCTCAGGAGATGGAGTAGCAGGGGTAGGATGAGGAGGAGCTGGTAGAACCTCCCACTACTAGTGGTCGAGCCAACAAAGAGGTTCTTCAAACATTGAGAGATACAAAGGGGTTTGTTGGATCTCCTAGGATGAACAAAAGACAACGCAAGTAGCCTGACATATATCAAGCAACGGTAGATCAGGTTGCAGAACCTTCTAGTATTTAGGAAGTTGCACAACATCAGGTGTGGGTAGATGCCATGGTAGAAGAATACAACTTTTTCATGATGAATGATGTTTAGGAGGTGGTTCCAAGACCCGAGGACAGGTCAATTGTAGGATTTTGATGGATCTACAAGATCATATATGTTGCAGATAGCAAGGTGGAGAAATACAAGGCTAGGTTAGTGGCAAAGAGGTATAGGCAAAAAGAAGGGATAGATTATGAGGATACCTTCACCCTAGTTTCCATATACACCTTTATTTGATCGGTTGTATCCCTAGGAGCTCAGATGGGATGGCAGATTCACCAGATGGACATCAAGACAACATTCTTGAATGGGGTGATAGAGGAAGATGTGTACATTAAACAACCAAAAGGCTTCGAGACTCATGAGAGACACACTCGTGTGCATATTGAAGAAAGATTTATACGAGCTCAAACAGGCTCCGAGTGCATGGTATGGTCGAATTGACAACTACATGTAACATATGGGATTCGTCAAGAGTGACACAGATCCTGACCTTTACTATTTAATGGTAGAGGGTGAGCAACTCATCCTACTATTGTATGTGGATGATCTCTTCTTGGAAGGATCATTAGGCTCATAAAAGATTGCAAGAGGAACCTAATAGCAGAATTTGATACGAAGGATTTGGGGTTGATGCACTAATTCCTAAGATTGGAAGTGTGGTAGAAGGATAGGAAGATCTTCCTTAGGAAAGGAATATATGCTACATATATTCTGAAGAGGTTTTGAATGCAAGATTGTAGACCCATGTTTATGCCCATGATCACCAATTGGAAGAAGATAGATGCATCAGATGACAAGGATGTCGACCCCACCTTGCATAGATAGCTTATCGAGTCTCTCATGTATCTCGTATCTCGTCAACACTAGGTCATATATTTGCTTCACATTCAATACCCTCAGTCAATTTATGGTAGAATCGAAGAGGGTACATTGGGCAACAACAAGGCATATTTTGAGTTATGTGTGGGACACAGTCGAGTACGGGTTGAGATATACCAAAGAGGATGATGTCATAATATATGGATTCATACATGTAGATTGGACAAGAAGTTTAGTGGACAGGAAAAGTACCTCTGGGTACTGCTTCAGTGTTGGGTCAGGGATGGTTTCTTGGTGTAGCAGAAAGAAAAAGTTAGTAACACTGAGCTCTGCAGATGCAGAGTATATGGAAACAAGCATAGCTACATGCGAAGCTATATCACTTCAAAAGCTACTAGTAAGCTTGTTCAGGCAGCGGATGGAGGTGACCAGTGTCTATTGTGATAATCAGAGTTGCATCAATCTCTTTGAGAAGCCAATGTTTCATGATAGGTCAAAACACATAGATATTCAGTGTCATTTCATCAGATATTGTGTACAACGTGGAGTAGTCCAACTACAATATGTTCCCATAGAAGAGTAGGCTGCATATATACTCACGAAATCTCTAGGGAGAGCTAAGTTCGTCTATTTCAGAGAACATATGGGTATGGTGGAGAACCCATTTCAGTAGCAGGGACATATTACTTTGGATGATTCTTAGTTGTAATTGTAGCAACAACAGATGAGAGAGAGTTGCAGTGAAAATGTAGAGTTGGCAACATTATAGCAGTATCAGCGACAACACAAATGCATCATCAGAGTTGCGCAGTGGTTGGTGGGAAGTATGGCTAGACATCAACAATGTGACAAAGGATGGTATAGAGATAAGGTGTTGTGGAAAGGTGTACAACATTAAAACACATTCCTCGCTAAGAGGGAGCGTTAGTTTTTGTAGCATTAGATGTGTTCTAGCCGCAAAATTTGGTGGAGAGTCTAGAATACAGTTAGGAGAATAATTTCTAGTTATTGCAATAGATGAATTTTTCACACTCAATGAATCATATGTAAAGCAATAAAACATCATGATTGTTTTCTATCATGATTCATCGACATGCATAAATAATGAATACCAACATATTATGTTTACTGCAATAGTATCATTGAACATCCATCTAGGATTTATTTTGGTTAGAACTATCGACCCAAGATGACTCCACATAGGATCATCAATACTACAAGTGCCATGTGATAATCAAGATATTGATCATTTTTTAGTTTATCTTTTTCTCTTCTTCTAACAAGGTAGATAATTTACAAGGTAAGTATAATCACCTTATCAATATGTTAAAGTTTCCATATGTTTTCCTTATTTAAGTACATTGTTAACTTTCAAGTAAGCCTCATTTTCTAAAGCCTTAATATCTAGCCATGTATTCTTTCTCACAGAGAAATTTGGTAAAATTCCAACATTGAGTTATTATGAACCTTACTAGTATAACTTATATCATAAATATTATTGAAGAGGCTTGTTTCTTGAGAGAGACACCCATTTACTTCCTCAAACTAGATATTCATATAGTTTTCTCATTTCTCTACTAGTCTTAATTTCTTAAAATTACACATATACTAATTTCATAAATGTTAACTTCTTCACTTTCAAAATTTGGAAAACATATTATCAATTTTCTTTTACCTCTAACCTCTAGTGAGTTTGCTTTCTTTTCCACTGTTAAATGCATAAATATGTTGAAATTTGAAGTTTTGATACTATTACCAATTTGGATATAGGACCTTATAAACCAACTCAATAAGGTGTGTTGTCAATTTTAATCCACTTATTATTTTTTAGAATTGAGCCTAAGCATATATCTCGATGTCTATAAGTCACATATAGAGTTAGTCACTGACTACATCATTACAATGTCACTCTCCTAGAAAAGGGTTAGATATTATAGATTTTCATAAAAACGATGTGTCTTTCTCCAATTTATTATGCATTTTCTATTCTTAAGTTTTTTCTCAAAATTTCCAACCAAATAGGTCTCCCTAATCTATGTTACTTTGTTGTATCCTTGTATTCTTTACACTCACCCCATGGTGTTCCAAAATTGGGCCTTCCAATTGAAAAAAAAAATCATGACAATTGTAGGATTACGTTGAAAGTCCACTTTCTTTGTTTGAGCATTGTAGTTATTGAGAACTAACTTAGAAATTGCTTCTTCCTTTTGGAAAAATAAGATATCAATGCATTGATTCTAAAACAATGATATATTAATCCAACAAACTATCTTTGTTTTCTCCAAATGTGATTCTTAATGCATTGTAGAGCTCTTAAGCCCATTATGTTTCCAAGTCAATACCATCTAATCTATTTTGTCATAGATGCACCCTTCTTTTAGTTGGACTAAGGAATATTCCCCTTTACTTTTGGGTATGTTAGATACTACCTTTGGGTTAAAAATTGATTTTCTAGGAACTGCTATTATGATTATCATCCACAAAAATAGTTCTCTTTTATTAAATTCATTCTTGGTGAGTTTGGACAATAACTTCCTTCAATGCTAGCAGCAAAAACTTGATAAGTTGATCTATATAAAATCTCAATTTAATAGTCCTCCTAGCATGTCAATGTTATCCATTATGTCCCTACACCTCAAGGGAGTCATTTGAGATTTAATTAACTTCTCTAATACTAACAATTCCATATTGTTGCAATTTAAATTGGGCACCTTTGGCTAACTAGGAGAATATTTCCTTTATGCTAAGGCATTTCCCTTTTTCCACTTGTGATTTTTTTCACAATTTTTATTTTGTCTTCTTTTTTCCTATTCTACAAGCACCCATTGTTTATTGCATCTAATTTCACCATACTTCCTACAATGCCTTGAAATGAACTTCAACATTATCATGACATTTTAACTTTATTGGTTGATTGACAATATTTTCTTCCTAAAATTCATCATGCTTATTTAGACCTTATAATGATCCTTGTCTTGTTCTTATATGGAAATACTACAATGAGTTCACAACCATTTACCATAACATTGTTCATCCACAAGATACCAATTGAGTGCTAAGTTATTTCATCGTGGCTATTTCCTAAATCCAAAATCTTTCCTATGTTCGGTTAGGCTATTGTTTCTCATTGATTTCTTACATTCATTTGAAATATTTTCGCTTACTCACCTTAAGTATCTATCTAAAACTTTTTTTCTCTTCACCTTATCATTATAGGTTGGTTATGGTATGAGGCTTCCATTTGTTATTCTCATTAGAAAGTGTGTAGGTTCCTTCTTTTCCCTTCCTTTCATAATAACTTTAATATATATATATATATATTATATATATGACTATCTTAGAAATTTTATTAATTTCTTAGAACCCTTGTCTCTTTATATCCATTTATGCATATTTCATTTTAATGATATGTTTTCTATATTTCCATTGGTAGTTGCATACTTGATTTCATTACTTTTAATGAATTATGGTATTATTTTCTTAGTTTGATTCATTATAATTTCTCAACATTTTGTAGAATAGCTAATGTTTTACTTCTTCAAGTTGCCTCAGCCAATTTAGCATATTATGTGATTATGTAATATTTCATACCTAATGACTTATTTTCAATGTTAATGTCAAGCCTCTAAATTTACATCACTAGGCACTTAGATATATATTTATTTTATCATGCATTGATTGATGCATGTCTACTAATATAATTTCATTATTTGTTTACTTTATTTATGAAAATTGACTTGTTATAGGGAGCATATCAAAGCATGGCAACATCCCCTTTTAGAATAATTATAAGTTGAATTTTCTTTTTTCCTATCAATTTTTTCTAGTGTATATTAGGACTACTAGCTTTATAGTATTCTCATTTTGTTTCATGCTTATCTTATAAGGGCATAAGTTGGTTCTATCCCAAACCTTATCTCATATGTTGAGTTTCAAATTTTCCTATCCTGATTAATAAGTTACATGGGGGATTAACCATGGATATTACAATCATCCATGTATGTTAATACTATTAACCATACATATGCATAATATGATTCATTTACTACCACTTGCATGAAATAAAGAAAAGGGGAGAAGAAGTAGAGAAGAAACATCATATGGTAGGTTCATGGAGATAAGTGTCAAATTCCTTGAATCCTATGTCACCAATTATTAAACACTCCACCTAGGCCTGTACTAGGTCACATGTTTTGCACCCTATGTAGTCATGGGGATAGCCTTGTTGTCTCTAGTAGCCCATTGAATTATGCTCAAATAGTAGGTGGTTTGAGTATTAGAAATATTTGCTTAATATCTTATAGCTCCAAACTAGAATTTGGTCTCTTTATATTTTCCAATAACTAGATCCCAAAATATATTCTTCTTGGGGTGGCTCCACAAATACTTTAGGAGACCAGGGGTGTGATCTCACAGTATAAGTGATATGATGGAATATCTTTCGAGATATTCTTTCCCTATCATAGATAGTCAATGTAGATGATACCATAACTAGATGCAACTCAAAATAGAGATCCATAAATGCCATAAGAAATTTTCTAGATGCATGTCATTAATTATTCAATACACTACAGTATTGTCTTGCATTAATTATCTTTAGAAAAAGAAAATGTATTCACACTAGTTAACTTTTGGAAAATAAATGTTAATGCATATTGATCACACTAGTTAACCTATAAATAAATACCAATGCATATAGAAGAAATCTAGGTCAAAGTGGCACTATTTGTTTTAAGTTTACCAATTCATTGTATTACCTTTTTCCCCTTTTCAAGATATGACATTTTTAGAAAAAAAATAACCCAATTGATCTTTAAATATATTACTTAAATGATCACCATAAATCCCTCTTATCTCAATCCATCTTATCACTCTCTTTAGATATTGATTCAATCCTTAGATTTTCATTCAAATCTTTACTTCCTAAATCATGACTTACTAACTATATGGATAACTATAAATTTATTGCTATCTATC
>APFE031253614.1:17196-41530 GCA_000404065.3 Pinus taeda | reverse complement strand
TAAAATGACTTCATTTTGCAAGGAGATCTATAAATTGGTTGGGTCATTGAACACATAAATGAAAAAGGGTCTCCTCTGAATACATGGAAATGGATTCTTATGAAATGTCCCCTCATAAAGAAATATTGGAGACATCAAAGAGATGTATATGATAAGTTTGTAAGACTATTCTCTGAAGATGGGATAAAGAAATTCATATCACTTAGACCTGACCTACATAAAATTGAAGGTATGAAAAAATGCAGGGATGTATTCATAAGATCTCAACTTCAAGATCTGGGAGAGATGGTAAGGAGATAATCATCAATGCACTAACTAATGAACAAGGTAACTTTTTCTATGAGGATAAGAAGGATATCCCATCCAACAACTTGTGGTTTCTATGCAAGATAGAAGAATACAAGTTGAGGGAAAAAGTGGTGAAGGATCAAATGAAAGGATTCAAACATTTTGTCAAAAGGAGAACATAGCTAATATTAAATATTATGTACATTAAAATAAATATTGTCCTTAACTTAAGAAGGGCAATAAAAATAAGAATAAATAAGAATTCCATTTCATCAAAGAAGTGGAGGAAGCTGAAAGAAGGAAGTCCAAGGAAGAGGAAAAGCATTAGAAGCAAGAGCTATTGACGTCACCATAAGAAACATGAAGGATTTCATATATTCAACTTTGAAGGATATAGTTCTTGGTAACCTCATCGAAATATCGAAGGAAGAAGTCATCCAAGACAAGTCTCATCATATATAAGTCAAAAGGGAAACATCTACTAAATAAGGATATGCAAGATCCTCAAGATTCTCTAATGGAATCCCCATTGGAGGATTCACTGATCTAGAGTGGAAGCAAGTGTTTCATTAGGAACTCCAACTTGTGGAATTCATGGGATGATGGTATGGTGACATAAGAGATGAAGCAAATCAAGGGGTTGAAGATATTTTCAATCAAGGAAGCTGCTGAAAGAAGCCTAGATAACCTAAAGGTAAATGAGGTATATATGCTTGCATTAATTACTATAAAGTCATGTTGCATGGTTGCAGGTAACACAAATCATGAATCTATCTTGAGAAACATGATCAAAAGAAAGGAATATCCTCCTATAAAAGAATGCCGAAAGGCATGGGTCACACTAGATGAAATCAACATAATATGTCCTCATATAGAGTATGAGGCGAATGACTACAATTTAGGAACTCTGAATGGAATATCTTGGGAACATCATGTGTGAATAAATGAAGGAAGAGATCATAAGACTATGAAACCATGGAAGAAGGCATTCAACATCCAAGACCAAGAATATTTGACTAGGAAATCTCCTGGAAAGATATGAAGACTCTGATGGAAGTCTAAAAAATATGGAGAACATTGAAAATGGATATCTTTGGGAGATGTACAACATGTATTCAGGATGATGATACCCACAAGAATATGTCACGATGAAATATCATCACAAAGTTAATTTTGATTTAAGTGTTCATTTCTACTTTTTGAACAAGTATCTAAATGGGCTCATGCAGGGCTACCGAAGGAAAGAACTATGAATGTCTTCCATAAAGAACCATATAGAAGGATGTAAGATACTTCCAAAAAATATGGCGTGAAGAAAGCAACATGACATGAAGCAAATCCAAATGAAGACTAATGGATCAATTTCTGATGAAAGGAATAATGACATGATTGACCCATGGATGAAATTGATGGATGGTCAGTGCCCTATGAAGAAGCCATGAAAGATGAATACTCCTTGACAAATAAATTCATGACATTGAAGGAAGGAGATCTTCAAGAAATTGATTAAGGAGCTATTGCAGGTCCCTAATTAAGAGGGAGCCTGAAAACAAGTTTCTTATTTGGAATAAAATTGGAAATTCCTAAGCCAAGAGGGAGCTTAGGTACATTCCTTATGTAGGAATGATTACATTCCATTTTTGAAATTGATATGTCCTCCCTAATTGGGAGGGTTAGATAGACACATCATTATGTTCTTCATCTGGGAAGACAGAATGGTGGATTGGGTAATCATGTAGCATCCAATGCTCTTTGAGGATGAGATAGGGCATCAAAGATAAGAGTAGTCATAGTGGACCGATATTCTTTGAGGAATATCTACCCAAGATAAGAATAGTCAAAAGAAGGTCATACTCTATGAACACCTGGGTGGAGTATGTACCTGGAGATAAAATGATTATAGTGTCTATGAATCATTGGTATCGCCAACATTGTGCTCTTATCATGTGGATAGAGTTGTTATTCAAGGCCTTGCTATGTGACAATTCTAGTTGATATGATGTTAGACAGATGGGTTATCAATCTGAATCTTCTTATGAGAAATTATTCAGATTGAGAATGACCAAGTACCATTATGAATACCTCCCTAGTTAAGAGGGAGTGTTGTAAAATGTAACTAGGTTCGGCCTTCATAATGACATGTAATTATGATCTTCGTAAATGATAAAATGAAGAGAATAAAAATATTTTTGTAAATCTTGCTTCATGGGTGTCATGAGCAAGATATTTTATTTATTAGTGGCTCCCATTGATAGCCTTAGTATTTATCATTAGATTCAAAGAGTCAATGTCATGTATGAAGAGTTGTTCTTGAGCATATGTCAAATAAATAGAAGTCTATGTAGCCCTCCAACGACAAGCACATTGTACTCTCTTCATGTCGGCTTCTAAATAAGGTGACAAAATCATGTAGGTTCACATTTAGTAGGCCCACCCATTCAGATGCTCAGGTCAACTTAAGTATATGGATGAATCACTATATATAGGAGGCTAGGCTCTTCACATTACCACAATACAAACTTCACATACCTCTGAAATTTTCGATGGATAAGATAGTAAGAAAGTTTCAGATCTCCATAGAAAAGTCTCTTTGTATTTCAAACAATATAGGTGACAAAATGTTGAATGGAATTGGATCCCTCTAGAAGATTAGAGCATAGTGGCATCAAGTCTAAGGTGGCAGCTAGAATAAAGCTCAGATCACAGTGGCAGTAATCTCAGCGAAGAAGTTCGGATCTATGAAGTGGATATATTCACAATGAATATAATCAAAGTATAGATGCTTCTCTACAATACTTCTGTCTCAGTGTTATATCAAGTGAAAGTAAGGCATCATTCATGACATAACATTTCGTTGTTGGTAATTCTATGGTCATAAGGTATTATCTCTGTGATAAGGGATCATGAAGGAAACAGAGTTGTCAAGGTAGTAATGAAGATCTCAATATCAAGGAAATGATGAAGATCTCGGTGGAAGAGGAGTCAAGAAGAGGATTGTCAAGAGAATGTGTGTCTTGGTCTTGGAGTGGCTACTAGGTCAAGGGTCTTGGTCTTGGTATTAATCAATTGGAATATCTATAATAAGAATTTGTGTGGGTTTTCCTCTCAGGAGTGAGAGGTTTTGGCCCTGGCTCATAGCCTACATGTTGTGTCTCTTGTGTATTTATGTTTATGCATTGGTTACTCTTAATAATATAACATGAAGAAGATCCTAATATAAACAAGTAGAAATAATTCACAAGAAGTCACAAATAGAAGATAAATCACTTAATGCCAATGCCCTATATTTCTCAATGGAAAGAAGATCATTCCTTTATGCAATCTTAAATACACATACTCATATCATGTGATTAATAAAAAATTCAAAAATCCTGTAAGCATACCATGTTAGATAAACCAAATATACGACATAATCGAACTTATAGCTCAACGTAGCTCAGGGGAGGCTATCACATCTACATAATTCAATCCATATTAGCATGACACAATATCACAAGTATATCGACTCATACATGAATATCATAATCATAACCATCTGCACATGCTAATCTAGATTAGCACGATACATATAACATCAATATCTAAATGCAATGACCATAATCATCATGTGTACAACCACAATTCATATAAAAACAAATCAACTACCATGCATGATTAGTAGGCACACGTGGACATGACCTCACTAATCAACTAGCATATATCATGCATGCAACCACAACAACATAGAATGACAAGTATATACATAACCATAATGCATATAACAATCGTTAACCAACATATTTGCATGCCTAGCATACAAACCTGTATGACGATATTGTCTTACCCCGAAGTCCAGTGTTGCAACCTCGCTTTGATGATCTGCATCTCTTGCTCTATCTCATGTAAGATATCAACATCATGATGACACAAACTGTAACAATGACTATCACAATGCACACATAACAATCACATAGAAAACTAACATGCATGCATGAAAAACAAAATATGCCCATCCATTCTAGGTGTTAAACCTATGAGCTCTGATACCACTTTGTAACACCCTCATCCCACACTTACCCAAGTTTATCGGTCCACTGGGGTAAATATGTGATAAAGAGTTACTATGTACGGGGATACCAATCTGTAACACATCCTCCCACATTTACCCAAGCTTATCACAAAGGTATAAGGCTAGACTTGTGGTGAAGGGGTTTACACAAAAGAAAGATATAGACTTTGAAGAAATTTTTTCTCTTGTTGTTAAAATGAATTAAATCATAACTATTTTAAGTCTAGTGGTAGTGGAAGATTTTCATCTTGAATAGTTAGATGTAAATACAACCTTTCGCCATGGGGGTTTGAAGGAAGAAATATATATGCAACAACCATAAGGATATGAGGGAAGGAGAAATTAGTGTGAAAAATGAAGAAGATATTGTATGGCTTAAAACAGGCTCCAAGGCAATGGTATCTAAAATTTGATAGGTTTATGCCTGAACAAGGTTATACTAGATGCCATTTTGATAATTTTGTTTATCTTAAAAGCCAAAATGATGGCAGCGATATTATATTGTTATTGTATGTAGATAGCATGCTTGTTGCAGGGTCTAACATGCATGAAATAAATATTCTGAAAGGAAAATTGGCAAATTCATTTGCAAAGAAGGATTTGGGTTTTGCAAAACAAATCCTTGGTATGAGAATAACTAGAGACAAGAAAAATCACAAATTAACATTGTTTAAAAGTGAGTACATAGAAAAGGTGTTGGAAAGATTTAATATGTAGAATGCAAAACCAGTTAGTAAACCTTGGGCTAGCCATTTCAAACTAAGTAAGGAGATGTGTCCCATGACTCGGGAAGAAATGGATTATATGTGTAAATTTAATGCATCAACAGTTGGAAACTTAATGTATGCAATGGTCTGCAAAAGGCTTGATATTGCACATGTAGTGGGAGTTGTAAGAAGGTATATGAAAAATCTAGGAAAAGAGCATCAGATAGCAATGAAATGGATTCTCAGGTATTTGAGAGGTGCCACAAATCAAGCATTATGCTTTGGTGTTTCAAACATTGGTCTAGAGGGATATGTTGATGCAAATATAGTAGGTGATAGAGATAAAAGGAGGAGCACCATAGGGTATGTATTAACTATAGGTGGAACAACTATCAGTTGGGTTTCAAAAATGCAAAGTGTTGTTGCACTTTCAACAATGGAAGTAGAGTATGTTGCTGCTACCGAGGCTAGTAAAGAAATCATTTGGTTATAAAGGTTTATGGATTAATTGGGCAAGAAGCAGGAGATGAGAAGGTTATATAGTGACATCCAGAGTGCCATTCATCTTGAAAGTACTTAGAATTTCATTCCAAGACTAAACATAGACAAATCAAGTACCATTTCATACGGTCAGTGTAGGAAGATGGATAGTTGAAGCTGGAAAATATACACACTAGCCAAAATCCTGCAGATATGCTAATAAAATTTGTAACCAGGGAGAAACTAAGATTCTACTTAGTTTCAATTGGTCTTCAAGTATGATGGTGAAGATGATAAACAATCAGGTCCAAGTGGAATCATTGTCCAGCAAGTGAATCAACAATGGAGTTTATACAATTAGTCTCCAAGACGTGGGATATTGTTGGGTGTGGAGCTTGATTATCTTCCTGATTGTTCATAGGTTTTTTGTTTCAACCAGATGTATACCCTATGAATAATGTACACCTCTCCACGCAAGGGGTTCGGGGGGGACCATCCTCCCCAGATGAGGGGTCCAGGGGCAACACCCCTGAAACTAAAAATTGATGAAAAGTTTCCTTGTAAAATATTGTAATTTCATAGGCAATCTTGGTTGTTGATTTGGTAGATGATATGATGGTAGAGGTTATGTTAATTTAGGGATTTTTTCCATAGAAGGAAAGCCTTTGTCTATATGAGGGAATGGTATTTAGGTTGCGTATAATTATTCTAAGCGAGAAAGAGAGAGGAAATTGTGTGTGAGATCAAAGAGGAAATTACAATGGATTTGCTCTAGGTTGTATCTCTTCATTTTGCTGGATAATATAAAACAAAGGATTGATTATTTCTTCATGAACATAGCCCAAATTTGGTGAGCCATGTATATTTGTGTGTCTCTCTTGTTTTATACATTTCTATATTTTTGTTTCCACTATATTGTATGTGTTTCATTGCTCCGTTAATTATTTTCTAACATATACCACAAGAGAAATTGATTATGTACACTCGCTTGAGTTGCTACTAGTCATTGATATATTTTACGTATCTCATTTTTGTTTGATTATCTCTAATGGTTTGAAAATAGATCAATTATTCCTTTTCCTAAGAAACTTGGTTATTTTATTAGTAACACCACAAATTTATGGATATGTGCTTTCCTGCTAGGAGGCGACTGTGAGTTTATTGAGTTTTGAAGGAGGGTTATTTCCTCTATTTTCCCTCTTGATAGCTTTAGAGATGTTTTTAATTTTGTAGCCAATTTCCTTTAATGCCTTGGTAAGGTGGTTCAATTCCTCTTCTAAGTGTTCATTATCAGATATCCTTACAACTCTTAAGGCCAAGGTATTCAAGACCCTAATTTTCTTTACAACGTGGTGGTGAGAGTCTACATGGAGGTAGCTATCAACATGTGTCTTATTTTTTAATACTTGATGTCCTAAACTCTCATCCTCCTTTCTTGTAATTAGTACATCAAATAAGGGAATATTATTATTTTCCTTGAGTTCCATCGTGAGATTGATGTACTTTGATATTCTATTAAGGTGTTCAAGGAATTTATTGAGTTCCTCTTTCCCGTGTTGCCATTTAAAGTTCATCTCATCGACATATTTTTTGTTGATTAAGCTTCAATGGTTATTAGTCAATTTATTTATATTCAAACTTTTCCATATAGAGGTTGGCTACAATAGGTGATATGGGGGATACCATTGCTATATCGGTGACATGTTCATAATATTCTCCCTAGAAGCTAAAAAATGTCAATCAAAGACAAACTTCATCAAGCTTAGTTGTTTTAGTGTCAGTAACCTCATAGACAACCTTGATTGTATCTTCTAGGGGAATCTTGGTGAATAAAAGAACTACATCGAAAATGATGAGAAAGTATTCATATTTCACTTTTTCATTCTTAATAAGCTTAACAAAGTTGACTTCCTTTCCTAAAATGACAAGTTTCGCTCCTCAACAAATGGATGAAAGACAAACAAAGGGACTATATTTCAATTGTAACAAAAAATATAGTAAACGACATAAATGCAGTGATAAGAAATTATTCTACGTAGTCTATGAAGATGAATACAATCAAGAAGTGGAAACTTCACAAGATCTAGAGCTAGAAGAAACTACTCCAACAATATATTGTCATGAATTGGTTGGCATCAATACTTCACAAACCCTCAAGATAGAAGGATATATTAAAAGGCAAAGGGAAACAATATTAATTAATTTAGGTAGTACCCATAACCTCATCAATTACAAATTGGAAAAAATTCTTAATTACTTTATATATCCAACACCATAATTTCAAGTGATGATTGCAGATGGAGGTACCATAAATTGTTCAAGGAAGTACAACAAAATTAAGTTGAATATGGGGGAGTATTTATTGGTTAGTCCCATTATTGAAATCCAAATGTGTGGTGTTGATGTTGTATTAGGGGTTCAATGGTTACAATATTTGGAATAGCTTCCCTTAATTTTCAAGATATTTTCATAAGATTTTTCTCAAAAGGAAAGGAAATTGAACTTAGAGGCATCCAAGGGAAACCCGGTAAAGTGATACGCTCTACTAGCATGATGAAATTGCTAAAAATGGGACACCAAGGTGTAGTTGCATAATTATGTTTGTTAGATATTGAAACATCTCTATCCTATGCTCCGGTGGATATTCAAAATGTTATTAACAATTATGCTAAGATATTTGGAAAAATTCTTGAGGGTCTTCCACCTGTCTGAGAACATGACCATGCTATTCATTTTCAACCTGGAAGTGTACCACCTAACATTAGGCCTTACATATATCCACATTCACAAAAGAGTGATATTGAGAGTATGGTTCAAGAAATGTTAGAAGCAAACATCATTCAACCTAGCTAGAGTGATTTCTCTTCAATAATGGCGATGGTTATTAAAACGGATGGTTCATGGCATATGTGTCCAGACTAGAGACAACTCAACATAATAAAAATCAAAGATAAGTTTCATTTTCACGTCATTGATGAATTCCTAGATGAATTACATGGAACAATTTTCTTACTAAAATGGACCTTCGTTCTAGATATCAACAAATAAGAATGAGGCAAGAAGACATTCCCAAAACATCCTTTATAACACATGAAGTTCATTACGAGTTTTTAGTTATGTAATTTGGACTTACAAATGCACCTTCAACATTTCAAATCTTGATGAATTCTATTTTCAAACCCTTCCTGAGAAAAATTTTGCTAGTATTTTTTGATGACATGCTCATTTACCACAAATCTTGGGAAGAGAATGTATGACAATATTGTAAGAGAAAAAACTATATGTAAAGCTTTCCAAGTGTGTCTTTGGGGTTCAATAAGTGGAATATTTGGGTCATTATTATATCATAAAATGGTGTTAAGGTGGATCCTAACAAAATCAAAGCTCTGAGGGAATGGCCAATCCTAAATGCCTTGAAGAAATATAGTGGATTCTTAGGATTGAAAGGATATTACTACAAATTTGTCAAGAATTATTGTAAAATAACAACACCTCTAACAAATTTTTTGAATAAGGAAGCATTTCCTTGGACCAAAAAGGCAACCAAAGTGTTTGAAGAAATTAAAGAGGCTATGTACAACTCCCATCTTGGCAACACCTGACTTCAAAAAAATATTTATCTTGAAATGTGATGCCCTGGGCCATAGAATTGGTGTAGTTTTGATGCAAGAAGGAAGACCCCTTGCCTTTTAAAGTGGAAAAATTAAAGGAAAGAACTTACTCAAACCCATCTATGAACAAGACATGTTGGCCAAACTACATGTAATTAAGAAATGGTGTCCATTCCTAATAGGGAGACACTTCAAAGTAAAAACAAATCATGATAGTTTGAAGTACCTCTTGGAGAAAAGAATATCTTTAGAAGAGCAATAGAAATGGGTCACAAAGATGTTGGGTTTTGACTTTGAAATTATCTACAAAAAGGGAAAACAAAATATTGTGGCTAATGCACCCTCAAGGAAAGAGCAAGATACAAATGGTTTACTATCTGTTATTTTCATTCCACAATATGACTGGGTGGAAGAAGAAAGGAAAGAATGGTAAAATGATGAGAAGATATGCAAGATTATTCAACAGGTACAGGAGGACATTGATGCAATAGGAAAATTTACATGAAAAAATGAGTTGCTATTGTCTCAAGATCACTTATACTTATGAACTCAAATAGAAGGTCCTATTGGAATTATACACTTATCCTATAGGAGGAAAATGAGGTTCTTGAAGACATACCATAGGATCAAGAAATAATTTTTTTGGGAAGGTATTAGCAAAAATTTGTTGTAGAATGTGTGGTATGCCAACAAAATAAAGGTGAGATTATCAAAACCCTAGGACTCCAACTATTAACCATAACAAGACAACACTAGGAAGAAGTTTCAATGGATTTTATTACAAGTTTACCCAAATATGAAGGATAGAGTGTCATTATGGCAGTGGTAGATTGAGTGACAAAGTATGCCCACTTTTTCTAATTTTCTCATCCTCTTAAAGAAAGTACCATGGTAGAAGAATTCATGTAAATAATCCAAAAGCTACATGGAAAATCAAATATTATTATAACTAATAGAGATCCAATATTCACTTGAAATATTTGGACTAAAATATTTTCTTGTTTGGGTACTCAATTGGCTCACAACTCATCTTACCATCCTTAATATGAAGGGAAGCTTGTGGTTATAAATAAATGTTTATAAGGATATCTACATTGCTTTTCATCTGATAAATAGACAAAATGAGCCAAATGGTTCCCCTTGGCAGAATGGTGGTACAACACATCCTTCCATACTTCATAAAAAATGTCACCATTTATGGCACTTTAGGGATATCATTATCCATCCATCACATCACCCTTGAAAGGGAATATAAAGGCTCAAGTAGTAGAGGACCACATCCAATACCAACAAGAGGTTCTCAAACTATTGAAGGACAACTTGGTTATGGCACAAAATAGGATGAAACAACAAGAAAATCAACATCACAGTGCAATGGAATTTTAAGTTGGGGATTACGTATTTGTGAGAATCCAATCATATAAACAGATGTCCCTCAAGCAAAAAAATAAGGAAAATAAATTATATTTGAGGTATTATGGCCCCTTCAAGGTGTTGCAGAGGATTGGAAGTATGGTGTACAAATAGGAGATGCCTCCATCTTCATGTGTACATCTAATCTTCCATGTTTCTTGCTTAAAGAAGGTCATCGATGATAAGATCTTAGTCCAAACTATTCTATCAGAGATTAATGAAGAAGGGAAAATAATACTAGAACTAGAAACAATTTTTGAAACAAGGACTAAGCAGCTGGGAAATTGAACAATTACATAGTACCTCATCAAATGGAAGAACCTACCAGTCATAAGAAGTGGCATGGGAAGATGAGTGTTTCATGTAGAAAACCATATATAGTCAAGTGTTGAGGACATCACTTCCTTGAAGGGGAGAGACATGTTAAGCCCCATATAAGCCCCATGTTAACACAAAATTCCCTTATTGAACTCTAGATATTGAGTGATTACATTTCTATTGTTATATTTTTATGTACACTATAATAACACCTCATGGTACCATTTGATTATAATTGTGTCTTTTGTCTCCTATATATATACTAAGGATACCTGGCCTTAGGAGCATCAAACATTGACTTGTTCATTGTATTTATTGCATAAAGAGGTTCTCCTCAAAGCGGATTGTAACTATTGGTTTCTTATCATTTTTAAGGTGCAAGAATCATAACAATCTTCTTATTTTATTCTCTAAGAATGAATTTCATACTACTACTCATCATTATACTAACTGATCTCCTCTAACTCTTGATTATTCTTCAATGTTGATTGGTTATGACAAATTCACTCTTGCATTCTCATTTGTCTACTCATCCCCCCATGATCAATATACCATTTGTGTTAGCATCCTCCATACATCTACCAACATGGTAACCAACCAATGCGACCGCTCCCACCATACATCTTGCTTGATGGTCACCCCATATGACAGTTTATTTCATGAAAGGGATACCCATGTTTGTGTTTGTACATTCAACCCCAATACTTTTTTATTAATTTTCCAAGTGTACCAAGTATTTTTTACAGGAAAAAAACCATTATCACATTCCTACACCTATGGATATTTTTGTTTCACCCCACAGTAGCCCCAATCACCATTTGGTTGGATCATCTACACTAAGTCATATGTGGTTGCTTGATATCCGCTAATAGTCACCCTCTTCTTATCCTAGTTCCCTTGCAGTGATCCATAATTTCCTATATCCTTGTAGTCCCATCATCCTTAGTACAATTCGATAAGTAAGTTACTACATCTAGTTGGTCACCTCACACCAAATTAATGTCTATCCAAATTAAGTTTTGGCTACCTCCACATGTTAAATTTCCATTATGAAGGAAGTCTCAAGTTCCCCCCATGTATATTTTGACCTTGTCTCTCATGATAATAAAAAAGTATTCATTACAATTTGATATCTAGTTCCTCCTCAGTTGATTTCCAAAGTGACCTTCCCCCTTGGCAATCACATCTCCATTTCCTATTGACTTCAAGTAATTGGTTTTAGGACTGTAGCAATCTATTGGTTCTCATTAGAGATTAGAGCTATGAATCTTGAATGGAATAGGGAGTGTCATCATCTCTCCTTGATTCCATTTCCCCCTTTGATGTTTGATGTCAACACCTCACATTTGGTGGGTCTTACCTTAAGATAATTGTAGTTTCTAGTTTTAGTCAAATATCTTGGTCCTTAACAAGCCTTTTATATCCATCAAGTTGGAAGGATTATTTTCACATCAAGTTCCAAGGTTTTTTCTCCTCAGAGAAACATTTTACTATAGTCGGTTCCCCTAAGGGAAATGCATATTTCTTTTCTATTGACTCAACTAGGGGAGAGATGTCTAATGTTGTGCAGGGACCAGTAATTGATATAGTACTGGTCCCACCAAACCACCAGAAATTGAGACTTTTGCAACCAATATTTAAACAAAAATAAATAACATTAAGTGTAAATATGTTTTAATTTATGTCCAAAATTTCCCAAAACATTGACTAGGCCCACAATTGTCCATAAATAGTATCTTAATACTTAAGAGTACAAACCATATTGACCCAACTAGAAAACAGATAAAACCACAAATCCTTCCAAAATGGTTTATTCCAGAAGTACAAAGTAGCAGTCGCTTCAACCCCCACTCATCAAAACTGAAGTTATGTATCCCAAATAAATATCCATACGTGCACATAATAAAAGTGAATGTATGTCAGCCATAACTATTGTGTTGTTCATTATTTAAACCCATTGTGTTCAATAAATGACACCCAACCCAATAACATTTAAACCCACTTTGTTCAATAAATGACACCCAACCCAATACATTCAATAAATGACACCCAACCCCTTCTATTTCTCATTAAAACATATCAAAGCACATGTTCAATAAATGACACCCAACCCATTCTTTTTCTCATTAAAACAGATCAAAGCACATGGATCAACAAATAAAAAATTCCCAACCATTGAATCACATCAAATTAAATCCATATCACACATTCAAAATCAAGCCATTCCAATCCATGTCCATCCTTACCACCAATTAAATTCAAGTGCAAAAAACTATAAAAGAAGTTCAACCACTACTGAAGTTGCATGTTATGCATTCAAACTATTCACCGGCTTTGGAGACAAAACATCACAGAACATTTGACAGTATATCCAAGTTAGTTATTTCAATTACAACACATTTTTTTTACAGTTCTATTTTCATTTCTCACAGTTTTTTATTTCAGTTCTTACAGTGTCTTTTTTCATGAAAATATATATTTTTTCTATTTATATATATTCTGAAAAGAACATAACCTATGAGACATTAATCTTGTGTTGAATATTTGAATGAAATTATATGTCTTCCTCAAAAAATTATGAAGTATTATAATTAGATTGAACTTGGTCAATTAATGTACTCATCATTCCCTTCAATATGTTCTCAGGTTGGTTATGGTAACTTAGACCATTACTGTTGGCATAGGCTAGAATATATGATAAAACCAAGACAAGCCTACAATACTGACACTAGCAATCTTGGATCAAATCTTGCAAGAGAAACTTCTACACTAAGGCAGTCAGTCATTCCTCACACAAAATATTTTATATAAACTCTAAGCAACTAAGGTATCTAACACAAGTCTTTTCCTTGTGTATCTCCGCACTCCTTCAATCTATGTCTTCAAATAACTCATCTTTGCAAGCCAGTTCTCAGTCACTTGAAAATCATATATCCCCATCACATATTTGCAATAATCCACAATACCCATAGGATCTCTATCATCCATTTATGCACTAAAAGCATCCTCATTAGAAGAAGCACTCGGGCCTCTCACTCTGACATCACACTGTTGGTGAAGACACTTGGTTTCCATAACTGAATCCTATGGATAGAAGCTCCCTTGGGAATTACAGGCTCTATTAAAAGCGAGATCGAGAGCTAGTCACTGTTACACCTATTGATGAGGATTCAATATAAAATCTAGATGCCAAAGCATTAGAAACATGCTGGTAATCAAAGCACTCTTATAACTGGCAATTAGAACTTCCTTGTAAATAAACCTAGTACAGTTAGAGACCCGAGAAAAGTGATTCAATTACATGGCAGGCATGATACAACGTTCTTACCTTTCTACCTTACTAATAGCCTTTTGGGACGCACTAAAACCCCACATTATTTTCATACAAAAGCTCAAGAATGCCCCTAAATGAACAGGAACAACCCGTAAGGGACTGATAAAAAATAGCCTAATATTCAATCTTTGTGTATTTTATGAACCCGCAAAGAGTTTGCTTGATGATCGAAGAACAGACCTAGAAGGCATTATCTCTGTGGTCCTACCCAACCTACAAATTGACTCATACTGTCAATTTAAGATGCTCATGTAGGCATGTCCACCTGCTCCCTTTCTTGTTGATCATGATATAGGGTTGACCACTTCTCAAATTTATGTAACTGAGGATCTATCTCATACAACACAATTGTGAATACCATTGAATGATATCCCACACTATTCTTCTTCACCATTGGCACTATTTGAGCTCCATGGTCTCTAATGATAAAAATTTTATCCTTCTCCAACAAAGGAAATGTTTGTGTTGTCCTCATAAAATCCAAGCCCAAAATCATCGCATAATCCTCCAACGGTATAACTTTGAAATATATCCTACCAAACATATGAGCCCACTCCCATCAATGCATCCTTGAGAATACCAAATGTTGACCTCATCTTAGAGTTCATCACTGTGTAGGAAAACATCATTCCCTTCAATATGTTCTCAGGTTGGTTATGAGAACTCAGACCATTGCTATTGGTAGAGGCTAGAATATATGAAAACACCAAGACAAGCCTACAATATTGACACTAGCAATCCTGGATCAAATCTTGCAAGAGAAACTTCTACTACAATGGAAGTTTCTTATTACTCAAAAGTTCTTTTCAACTTGAAAGCAACATAAGGCAAGCCCTACTTGAACTACATGATTGACAATGTAAGTCCACTTGGTGAGACAGTGAGGGCCATGAATGAATTCAATTGCGATAACAAATAGGAGTCTAAACAAATTAATTCAAATAATGGTAACGACTAGATCTTCTCATAGTACCAGAAGAAGGTGGAAACCGACAGCAGTTTTCCAAGTACAAATACAATCATGGTATTTTAAGCATAAATACAAGTTATCAAAGCAATAATCACTGATAATTTTGAAGACATACAACAAAATGATTCTGTATATTTGATTTTTCAAGGATACTAACATAGTAGAAGTTTCTCATTACTCAAAATTTATTTTCAACTTGAAAGCAACATAAGGCAAACACTACTTGAACTACATGATCCTCCAACAATATAACACTCAAATACATCCTACCAAACACATGAGCCCACTCCCATCAGTGCATCCTTGAGAATACCAAATGTTGACCTCATATTAGAGTTCATTACGTAGGCAAACAACCAATCCCTTCAATATGTTCTCAGGTTGGTTATGGTAACTTAGACCATTATTGTTGGCAGAGGCTACAATATATGAAAACACCAAGACAAGCCTGCAATATTGACACTAGCAATCCTAGATCAAATCTTGCAGAAGAAACTTCTACTACAATGGAAGTTTCTTATTACTCAAAATTTCTTTTCAACTTGAAAGAAACATAAGGAAAACATTGCTGGAACTACATGATTGACAATACAGGTCCACTTGGTGAGATAGTGTGGGCTATGAATGAATTCAATTGCGATAAAAAACATGAGTCTAAACAAATTAATTCGAACAATAACTACCAGATCTTCTCATAGTACCAGAAGGTGGATACCGACAGTAGTTTTCCAAGTACAAATACAACCATGGTATTTTAAGTGTAAAAACAAGTTATCAAGACAACAATCACTGATAATTTTGAAGGGATACAACAAAATGATTCTGTAGATTTGATTTTTCAAGGATACTAACATACATGTTGATAATTTCCTGTAATAAAGCAAAAATATTTTTTCCTTGTATGAAAGCATAATTTACAAATATTCTCAACTAAATGCATGCAATAATTTTGCATGTTGTTGCATCTATGGAAAGAGTTAGTTATGTTGCTTGTACAAGGAGAAGTGGCAGGAGATATTTCTGCTATGCTTGAATGGTTCATGAACAGTTGAAAACTTCATTGGTTTCTTTACTGCAAGACATGGGAATGTTTTAAACATGTTTAATACTGAATTGAATACCTTGCAAACCTTTTTCAAGTAGTTTCAAATTCAGATCAGACATTGTTGAACATGTAGTTGATAATGACCAATTAACAATGCCAAGCCAAGTAACCTCGCCGTCATGGCTAGCAGAAGCCATGATTAATATGAATGAACATAGTGTCTCAACAACCAATGACCAAAGAACGAACATGCCCTCACAACCAGCAGAATTGAACAATGAAATTGTTCATTTTTTTGTGGACATCAGATCAATGGAAGATGAAGCACATAATGAGGCATCAAATGAAGATAATGGTATAGTTCAATCAGTTGTCTCAATCACTGAAAGGGAAGTACCAAGCAATGACATGCAGGTGGGAGGGGTGGAGAAGATACTTGGCCACTTCCTAAAGCTACCAGTAGAGAGAGTATCAATGAAAGAAAGCAAGGTACACCGATCAGTCTTCATTTGGGCCGAATTTCATAGTTACTCACCTTAGAAGACTATATAAACCTTTTAGTTGAGTCTAAAAAAAAAGAAATTTGAAATGCAGGAATTAAAACAGAAAAAGAAGGATCTAGTCAAGGAGAAGAAGGCAGCAAGTATTGTTGTAGCAGAATGTCAAGTAGATGAAAGGCTTGAAAGAGATAAAGCAAGGAAATTTAAGGACCAACAAAAACAAATGGCAAGACAGGAAAAGGAATCAAGAAAGACACAAAAAATGCTTGAAAAGGAACAAGGGATGATCAATATGGTTGATAATGATGCAAGCATAGCTGATGAAACCAGGATTATTTCAAACTCATTGGACAATATTGCAAATAATACACCATTATTCCAAGGCCTCATAAACATTCAAGTGCCTCACTATCAAACTGAGGGTTTACCCACTTGCCTTATTCCTACCAGAGGAAGTGTCAATTCTATGTATGCTCATTACACACCTCCACTTAATGCAGAGGTTAGTAGTGAAAATGTGAGGTTTGGGTACTCAATTCCTCCATGGTTGGAAGGTGAAAATTAGACTCAATCATATGGCAGCAATCAACCATTTCTTAATCAACCCTTTTTAGGTAGGCCAACCTACTTGGCTCAAGAAGGTAACTCGGGGAGTTTTGGCGCTCAAGATTCTCAAGGCCATAAAGAATAGGGGTGTCATATGTTTTTGGTTGTAACCACATTATGATTTGGATTTTGGATGGATTGTATCTTTTTCTTGTCACATAAATATTTTGGCTTACAACCTAGGTTGTTTTATTTCACACTATTTGCGGCATTGTAACCAAAATTCATTTTGGAAGGAACATCTATAGTATATTATAATGTAGAAATCTTACCTGAGAATGCAGATGGGATTTTCTGTTATGCCTCTAGACATAAAATGATTTACAATACATTTATAACTGAGTTGTAACTATGATGACAAACGAGTGAATAATGAAATCTTGAAAAAGTCACTTACTTTAATATGAAAATTCCATAAAACAATGAACCAGATTTCTATGAGCATCAATTTACCTTTTTAAATCAATGCACTTCCAATTAAAACAAAATACAAATGGACAATGCACTATGGGAATTGAATTTCCCTTATAAACCAACATTCAATACATCAACAAACATGGAGAGAGAGAAATAAAGAAGCTCCTCAAGATGGCAATTTAAAAAAGGACAACTTAGATCCACTTGATATCAACTCAATAAGAAGTTCGAATGTGAAACCTCTGAATGTGAAATCTCTGCATATTATCACAGGCTCCATTCCAAACAATACATAAATGAATTAAAACACAATGCAAATGGGCTGGACTGCACACAATGAGCATCAAAATACCTTTATAAAAAAATGTAACTCCAATTAAAACATAATACTAATGGGTAACACACTCTCAGCATTGGATTTCCCTTATAACCCAATTTGCTTCGAATCCAAACACAATGCAAAGTTGCTCTTACAAATCAATTTACCTCCAATTTTGCCAACGACGGACATTGAATGAAACTTATAAATGAATATACAATGCAAAATGGGCAAGTAGACTAGATTTTTATGAGCATCAGTTTACTTTTTTAAATCAATGCACTTCCAATTAAAACACAATACAAATGGACAATGCACTCCGGGCATTGAATTTCCCTTATAAATCAACATTCAATACGTCAATAAATATGGAGATAGAGCAATAAAGAAGCTCCTCAAGGTGGCAATTTACAAAAGGACAACTTAGATCCATCTGATATCAACTCAATAAGACAACAGATTAAATCTGACCAGAACCAAAACCATTTCCAAAATGACATAAAATCCAGATTTATCCACAAACCAGATGCCACAAAGGAATGAAACAACAATACACAAGTACATTTGTTCCAACCCAAACATCTTTCAACTGTACATTCATTCCAACCCAAACATTAAGTAAAATTACATCTTTTAACTTTAAGTGAACCAAAAAATGAATTTCACAGATCAATGCAGTCACTACATTTAAAGTATCTGTCTCAGAAGTTCGAATGTGAAACCTTTGAATGTGAAATCTCTGCATATTATCACAGACTCTATTCCAAACAATACATAAATGAATTAAAACACAATGCAAATGAGCCAGAATGCACACTATGAGCATCAAAATACCTTTATAAATCAATGTACCTCCAATTAAAACATAATACAAATGGGTAATGCACTCTCGGCATTGAATTTCCTTTATAACCCAATTTACTTCGAATCCAAACACAATGCAAATTTGCTCCTACAAATTAATTTACCTCCAATTCTTCCAACTATGGACATTGAATGACTCTTATAAATGAATATGCAATGGAAATGGGATGGTAGACCAACCCACTATGAGCATCAGTTTACCTTTTTAAATCAATGCACTTCCAATTAAAACACAATACAAATGGGCAATGTACTCTGGGCATTGAATTTCCCTTATAAACCAACATTCAATACATCAACACATATGGAGACAGTGCAATAAAGAAGCTCCTCAAGATGGCTATTTACAAAAGGACAACTTAGATCCATCTGATATAAACTCAATAAGGCAACAAACTAAATCTGACCAGAATCAAAACCATTTCCAAAATGACATAAAATACAGATTTCTCCACAAACCAGATGCCACTAAGGAATGAAACAACAATACACAAGTACATTCGTTCCAAAACAAACATCTTTCAACTGTAAATTCGTTCCAACCCAAACTATAAATGAAATTACATCTTTTAACTGTAAGTGAATCAGAAAATGAATTTCACAGATTAATGCAATCATTGCATTTAAAGTATCTGTCTAAGAAGTTCGAATGTGAAACCTTTGAATGTAAAATCTTTGCATATTATCACAAACTCACACCTTGTAACAATGTATTATGCCTAGCGCTACAATTACATATAACATCATGCCCAACCATAAAGACATAATGACAACATTTTTAGTTTACATTTCATCAAATTGTAGCAATACTTCATGATGAAACAACACATAACATTTACCCAAAATATTATTGTGAGACAACACATGCTGGAATTTAGACAATCATGCATAGGTTATGGCAATACGTTATGATTTTGAAAAATGATAATGCCATTAAAAGCTACATGCACGAATTTCTCTTGCTATCTATGTAAGAAAGTTATGTATAGTTACAACTATTAATTCGATACAAGCTTCCCTACTCTACTGAATACATATATATAGGAAACTAACAATTTCATAGTCCTTTGAGAGGGCATATGTAAATAGAATAAAAGCTAAATACTAAGAAAAACAATAGTAACAATAGAGATTATACAAGGAAAGCCCAGAATAATAAGCCACAGAGATTGGCATAAGCCACAATTAGTAGCAAAAGTCAACAAATATTATACAAAGGAATACTAGGGTTAGAGTTATAGTAAGCCATAGTCAACATGCTAAGTTTGTTGCATATTATTTAACATCAATGTCCAACATACAACATTCTATTTTTAAATCCACATACATGATTGCAGTATCATATTCATTATTCCACCCCTTTCTACTATTCAAATTAGTAACTATACACATCACTTTCTAAATCTTCACCTAAACCTCAATTTGAATCCAAACACGTGAATCTAAAATCTTCATAAAAGAGGAAAGGAAGACCTTTTAAGGAAGGAAGGAAAGAGACTATGAATGTGGCCTCCTCACTGGAAACCTATGAGTGTGAACTAAAAAGGAGAGAGTGTGATTGTGACCTCCTTTAATTAGGAGACTGAACCTAAATTTGAAATTGTGAACTCTAAAGAAGGGAGGCTCACTTTTCTAAATCCAAGGAGGAAACTACGAAACTGAGATACTTCCGAGGAAACAAGTGGCATTTTCTTGGACCGAACCTAAATTTGAATTTGATTTGTGAACTCTTAAAGAAGGTGACTTCCCAAATGGAAGGAGACTGGACCTAGAGAACAAAAGAAACTAGCCCTGAATTCAAACCTGTGAACTCCTAAAAGTAGGAACTCTCTTGAAAGAGGAAACAATGGCCAGTGTTTCAGGTATTACTCTTAAAAAAAGGAATAGTGACCTGTCCTTTAGGTCTTGAGACTGAACCTGACTGAATTTGAATATGATTCGTTGAAACTCTTAAAAACGAGATGACCTCCTAAAAGGAAAGACTGGACCTGAATTTGAATCTAGGAACCCTTAAAAGAAGGGAGAGTGATCTATCCAAATTAATCAAGTTAATTTAGCCTATTGGAGGAGGAAACTGGGAAACTTACTTCTTTCCTAAAAAGACCCTGAATTTCTTTGGACTAGACCTAATTAAATTAATTTGACCTATTAAAGAAGGAAATTGGGAAATTGTCTCAAATTTGAATCCGATCCATTGAAATGACATGAAAATTCCGGAACACTAGTTCCATTAACATAAAACAAGCAAAATCGACAAAAGTCATAAGAATATGCAGAAAAATACTGGAAAAAATGCGATAAGAGCTAATTTCCCAGCAGAATCAAGTGTTCAAAAATACAACAGTGCAACAAGAGAAAAAAGAACAAAAATCCCAAAGTCAAGTTCAGGTGTTGAAAAACACAATGGTTGGTAGGATTTAGAATCCTACCAAATAGACGCAGAAGCCACCACCGTGTCCAAACATCCCCTAGACCTCGCCAGACCTGCAACCAAAACTTGTAAAACATGAAAAAATTAGCAGATGGCAAAAACATACAAACAGATTACAGACAATTCGGAAAAAAAACCCATGTATTTATCAATTTACCTTCGACCTCAAACTGGTTAGAATTTTGTACTAGTTCCTTCCCAAAAAACAGGCCGCAAGAATGAAACAATGACTAAGGTATCTGTAAACCCTCGACGGTGCAGAACGAACAACAACAAAGACATTTGTAAACCCCTGACCCTGCAGAGCGTTTAACAACAGCAACAGAGTTAAACCCCCCTCAAAACAGGTAAAGCAACAAAACCCTAAACCCTGAACAACAATGGCAAGCACAATCAAACAACCACAACATAAACCCTAGTCCATTTACAAACCACTGCAAGCAACCTCGCTGGCTGAGTAGGTCAAGAATGACGGACAAGGCACACAGGTATTGGATTCGTCCTGTGCCATCGTTGGTGGAGCGCATCGCCCACACACTGGACCTGAACAAAACAACCCAGGGCAAAGCAGACATCGAAGAAAATAGCCTTAATGATACCCTAAATTGTGAGCAATGTGGTAGGTGAAATGCCCCCACCCACCACAACACGTGGCAGGCTCCACTCGACAGGTGTCGTACACCAAGGTAGGTGTCCATGTGCCAAACGATGAGGTGGAGGGAAGGGTGCACAAGTAATGGCGTCCCTCCCCTACAATACCTTTGAGCATATTAGAAAAGATTATCCAACATCCAGTGTCACCTATTGTAATCATCTTTTCGGTCATAACCTATTGTTATTCTCCTTAAACGCACTCTTTGTTTATACCAATTATTTTTCCAAAACCAACACTAGCCATAATTCCCAAAGCCAACACTAGCCACTGAAAGTTTCTCCGGCTTGATTTTTTTCATGTGCATCAAACATGTGATATAAACTCCTCCCATGTGAGATTTCAAACTTACGTTTTCCGGCCTCTGAGGCTTCTGGTAGTAGAAAATCACAAATTCATTCGTAATGAATATTATTGTTTTATTTTTTTTGGTCTTCCCCTTTCACTTACAATAAAATCGTTATTAGAAATTTAAAAATCAATAATTATAAATATTGAAAGTAAATATTTAAAAATCAATAATTATAAATATTCGAAGTCAATTGTGTTTGTAGATGTTTGAAAATTGAAAATAGGGATAAATTACATTGAGGGTTTTGACAATTTTATTTTAAGGTTAGGCCTGGTCATCCCTATGTGCGTATTCCCGTATCAAATATAAAATTTGTTAAAACTGTGAGAAAAATTCAACAAGTAGTTTAGGTAATTCATGGGGATACAAGTAGTGTAGGTAATTCAGCTGTGGGATTATTAAATTAGGCTGAGTGGGTGGATCCTCACGTGCTAAGAATGAATATAGTAATGTAGGTAATTAAGTGGTGGGATTATTAAATTAGGTTGAATGGGTGGATCCTAGTGAATTATCGGCAAAAGAAGATATGTGAAGGCTGGGTATTCTCCTTTTTCCTTTTTATTTGTTCACCACATGAGGGATACTTTTCTTTTTTCTTTTTATGTCTAGGTCACCACCTTACATTAATGTAGTGTCTTTTGGCCCATGAGCGCTCGTGGAAATTATTGGTGTGCCACCTTAACATTAATGTGGAGTTATTTTTTTTGCAAAAAGGATTCTGGAAAATGATTGGGGTGCCATTTAAAATCAAGGAATAATAATTTTGTGTATGTTAATATAATTTTGAATCTTTATGGTGGAGTAGTTTAAATCAATGGTGTTGTTTATTTTTGTGCATGAATTATTTAGATGGTTAAAAGTGATTGGAATTTGGGCAATTGTTTTTCAGGAAATTTTACAATAGTAATGTTTAAATTATATTTTTGATGTGGAAATGGATTAATACTATCAAAAATCTTGGAGCACCCAAAATCTTGAAGTTTGACTATTATAACTTAGATTTACAAAAATTCATGCCAGATTTTATCAAAATATTAAAAAAATTTCCAAAAATTTTAGAAAAAAACAATCTAGTTAAACTATTGCTGAATGAACCACACTTGTTGATTCGAAACCCGTAAGACAAAAATGTAATTTTTACCGAAAAACTTTGTTTAATTCATTATAGATCTCATTAGCTTGGATACAGAAAAAAATACTGCTAAATAAATTCAATATTATTTTGTTAAAAATAATGTGTATTTATATAATGTAATTTCGTAAGGAAAAAAACAAAACAAATAGTGTCATTTTCAAGATATAGGTACCTATATGAACTTACATAGTTGGGCAAAGATAAAGAAGGAAATAGAAGATACACCTGCCTATATGAACCTACATAGCTAATCAAAGATAAGGACGTTAAGACATATAAGTCATATGTGTGATTTCTTGGTATATGTTTAATCTCTTCCTCTCGATTGCTCGGGTGGAGCTTTTGTTATAATGTTTGTTTTAACTATAAATATTACAAAGATTTAAAATTTAATATATTATATATAAAATAATTGATATTTTTCCAGTACGAACATTATTTTTATATTTTAGTTTCTTAACGTGTGATTTAAGTTTCAAGGTTCAATAGGATAAGATGCGTAACTTGTGATCGTACGTTGACTTGTGATGGTAAGTTTCACTATATTAGATACAAAAATAATCGACACTTTTGAACTATACGTGCTGTTTTTATAGGTTAGCTTTTTAATTTGTAATGGTAAGTTTTACATGTACAATAATTGACATTTTTTTATTGATAAAATTTTAATTTGTATTATATGTTTCTGTAATCAAGTTTTTGTGATTTATAATGAATTAAATAAAGTTTTTTGGTAAAAATTATATGAGAGAATTTTTGGCCAATCCATTTCAAACCAACAAGTGTGGTTTATCATCAGGACAGATGAAGAGACAGACCATGGCAAAGGCTTAAATAGAAAGCA
>APFE031253614.1:0-16088 GCA_000404065.3 Pinus taeda | reverse complement strand
CTTTTGAAATTGGTTTGAGCTTTAATAAAATTAATTTTCTAAGATTATTTAATAAGATCAAAAATATTATATTCTTCTAAAATTGGAATTGTGAAATTTGTCTTCTCTTTATACTCTTTATATATTTTAATTGTAATACTTTGTATATGATGAAAGATATTACGTTTCATTTTGAATTGTTAAATTTATTTTATTTATTTATATGTTTTAGGTGTTTTAATTATAATATTTTGTATATGTAAAGTTGTCTCTTTTGACATGTTCAAATTCATATTAATATCACCTGCTTTAAATTGAAAGATTATGAATTTTGTTGATGTTTTGAGTGGTTTGCATCCAATTTTGGAATTTGCTTTTGTTAAAAATCACTTTGGAGTGATGTGAACTTTTAGGTTTGTTGGTATAACTATGTGTTTTCATAATTTAGTTCTTTGAATTAATAAAAATTATCTCATTTTAGGATTATCTTTTGGATATTTTTTTTAAGTGATATGTAATCCCTTAATGTAGGACAAAGTCAATTTATTGGTGTGGGCTTTAATTAATTTTGAAGAATTTTTTTTATCAATTTGCTATCTCATTGCATATAAAATTTGTTTGTGTAATTTATTTATAAGATATAATTTAGAAGAAGAAAATTCATATATACATTAATAATAGAGAAATTTTATTATTAAAATACTTTGTAATGCGTGGATTTCAAATAATTTTTTAAGAATGTTTTTTTTTTATATTAATTTGCTATCTCGCTGCACATAAATTTTGTTTGTGTAATTTACTTATAGAATATAATTTAAATGAAGAAACTTTACATACACATTAATAACATAAATAATATTTTGGAACCTAGATGGAAAATCAATTATGATCTTGTTAATTCTTCATTGATTAATGTATTATATACCAAGGTCCACACTTTTACTAAGTGTTCTACCTATCATTTTTCAATACTAGAGTTATAAATCCAATTCTTTTGTGACAATTTTTATCCCTCTTAGGATAATTTTGCATTATTTTTTTCTCCCTTTTATTTAGAACAACCCTCCATTACCACCATTTTTGCACTCCTTTGAATAGATAATGATTTATTTATCATGGGACATAGTCTTATTGACATTGTTTAATGCTCAATTTACTTATGGACATTCTTTCTTTAGTCATGGATAGACTAAGGGATTGAGCCTTCTTTTCACTATCTTCCAGCTTTTCCTCTTCTCATGGAGATAGGTTCATTAAGTTCTAGAGTTCTCAACCTTAATTCTCTTTCTAAGCTTTTTCCGTTAAGGCCAAGGGACCATCTGACAACCTAAATCGCCCCTTGCATGTTTTTGATCCATCTTTAATGTTTTTTTCAACTTAATTGGCATCGCTTCCTCTTTTGATAGAAATAAGATAATTTATCACTTTTCTTTAATGAATCCGTTACCAATGATAAGAAAAAAGTCCCAATAAGCCATTACAACTACTTTCTCATATTCCTCCATATGCCTTAAATATTAGTAAGATACCCTTATGCAATAAACTCTTGTAACAAATTTTATAATTCATTCAATAGTAAACATGTTTCAATCCTAGATGGCCACCTTGTTTTCCAAGTAGGTAGGTGGGTCTTGACCTTCTTTCTCTTGGGGATATTCTTCCTCATTCTTTGTGAAAGTAGATCTTCATTATAATGTGAAGGTATTGATACAGAGGTTAGGAAAGTCCCTTGTTCTACATGCACTTGCCTTAGCCTTGTAGAGTATAGGGAATGGGTCTAAAGTTCTAGACCTCTGCCTTGCCCACATCTTTGTATTATTTTTACACCATGTCACTGCATAAATGACCTCTCCTTTTCATTGTTATGCAAAGTGGGGCAAGAAGTTGAAACTTCCACTTTTCCTTTTATACATCTTTATTCTGCCTTATCTTAGCCAATTTTTTGTGTGATGTACGAAGCATTAGATCCCATCCTTTTATCTATGCCTCCATGTAGCATAAAGCTTACATACACTTCATGCATCAACCATCAACCATTTTGAACTTCTCTAAGGAAATGCAAAAGGAATTCAACTATGGTTTGGATGGAGGCTTTAAAGTTATTAAACCTAAAAAACTTGGACTCTTATGTGTTGAACCCAACCCACTATTTGAGGTGAAACTAGATCCATTTTGGATCTCACCTCCCGATTTAACATTTTTTGAGTTTGCAAAATATTTAATATTGACATGTCTTTCTCTAAGTTTTCTTAAACTTGGGCTCTATGATATCAAAGGTATTTCCTAATATGCTCAAACTTATCTCTCATAAAAATACGTTTAGTCATTTCTTAACTTGTGATTGAGTTAATTCACTACCATGAATCTTAATTAATCTTATAAAATAATCATTACCTCTATTTTCTATTTCATTTTGTATAAAACTAGGTTGTGTAATTTACTTGTAAACCATAATTTAAATGAAGATAATAGGGTTGAAGAAATGAAAAACATACACAATAATAACAGAGTTTACCTTAAAATCATAAATGGGAAAAAGGAAAAATATTGACTTTTGTTGGTTCTTCATTGATTGACATATTGCATGAAAGGGCACACACTCTTACTAAATGTTCTTACTCTCCTTCATCATTATTAGAGCTATAACTCCAATTTTCTAGGAAATTGTTTATTCCACTTGGGACAAGCTTGTATTATGCTTTTGATCTTCATGGTTTTTGGAGTATTCTTATGTTGTTTTTGTAATACCCCCACCTGTTTTGAAAATGTAAATATATGTACTTTTGTTATTAGGCTATTGAGACAAATATTTTTTACGCTTAGGTTGGTGAACCAGATGTTTTATTATGTGGCTTGTGTTCCGATGTAGTTATTTTTAGTCATGCTTTTGGGCTCATCGTCCTGACATTGTAAATTGTACATATCATGATATTAATAAAATAAAGTTGGTTGCACAACCCACTCCACATAAAGAGTATGGGGGATGTAACTCCATGGAAAAAGGCAACAATTGGGTATTTTTGGTGAAAAGTGCACTTGGGGCCGACATGGGTTCTAGAGGGCGCCACATGGAAAGTTAGGGACATGCATGTATAAGGAATTGTAATTTGTTTGATGGGGAGGATTATTCAATTAGATAATCATTCAGTTGGTTATTGATTAGTCATCGAGTCTTGGGGTGGACACTGAGGCTGATTGAGGTGTGGTTACTCAGTTAACCGTAATACTAGGATGCATCCTGTTTATGATGTGAGCCCCTATGCTAACTTTTGGGAGCCTGGTGCTTTGAGGTTTTGTTGAAAATATTTATGGCTGGGTGACCATGGAGTTCTGGTTGGGGAACTCAATTTGGAGATAGTCGGTGAGCCCTAGTGGGGCTCTAGCACTAGATGTGGGGTGATTTCGGTTTGGCCATTGGTACTTGGACACCTTGAAAACAACAAAGTTCTTGGATTTGGGGGCTGAGACTGTCTTGGACTACTGTAAGTTGCCCTGGAAGATGGACACCGCTGGGAGACTCGGGCTACACCACTTGGGTTCTGGTCAAGGGGATGTGAGGTTGTGGTTAAAGACTAGGATTTTTGTGGTTGGTGCCTCTTCTAGGGTTTCATTTTGGTTTTATGATTGTTGTCTATGGGGTCGTTGTCCCAACTTGTGGGTGGCCGATGGTTGATCTTATGAACCACTAGGTCCATGGTTGGGAGGAACGCGGAGAGCCCATAACTAGCTAGTTTTTCATTATCACATGAGTTCATAAATTCTTATGTGCAATTGTATATTCATATGCCATGATTAATTATTGTTTTCTTAAATTAAAACACTATTTTTGGTTAGTTGCACTACTGTGTATTTATTACCGCTGAGAATTTATGTCTTACACTTTATTTGTGAAAATCATTCCATTTATGACATGTAGTATTGCATTCATTTTTAATTATAATTCCCAGGCAGGGAAAATTATGATAATTTTGAGTTATGTGTTTCAACAATTAATTTTTTATTTACAATTGCAGTGTCGGTTGAGTGGTTTTGCCCTGCTAGAATTCAAGGACACTACAAATTGGTATCAGAGCCCGATTTCAACATTGAGCCTGGATTGGGTCAATTTGGGGTAGATTGGAAAAATTATGGGTTTATTGCTAATTATTTGACAAAAATACCTATGTCAAAATTGGTAAAAATTTACACAAGAATAAGATTGTTGGCACTAAGAAAGACACAATGCCAGTTAATTGACTTAATTGCAAGGTCAATTTAAGGAAATTGATCAATTTTGCCCTCAAAGGGATAAAATTTATGTGCAGGACATTGCCCCTTCTTTTAAATGTTATATATAATATGCATATATATGTTTTAATGGGAGTAGGAAATTCTAAATTAAAACATGATTACGTTCTAATATACATTATGATTATAAAATAAATATATTATATGAATTTAAAATTTTATTCCGTTATGTGGGTGTATAAAATATTTCCAATATGAATTCATAAAATTATAATATTATTGAAACGTTATATGTATATACAATTAGAATACATGTACATGAAGCTCGTTTCGTGTACCAAAGGATAACGAGAATATATATATATATATATAACCTTGATATGCACTTTTTAACGTCCAAACAAATCCATAGGAAAACAACATCTTTGGGGGCCTTCTCGTAATTGCCATTGTTTGGCATAAAACCAACATCTTGGGGCCGGTGCCTTGTTTTAGGAGGAAGCTATATAATGTGGCTTTATATTATAATGTCCTTGCATATGATGTATGGACGCATAACTGTCGAGGTGGGCCCATGAGTGGGCCACCATAATTTTAAATTATATGTCATATAATATAGTGGGAAATGCTGATGACTAACTAGCTTTCATTTTAATTTATAAACATATAAATGAGATCGATGGAGTTACATAATTAATATATATATATATATATATATATATATAATAATTGTTTTATTTAATTTTTTTATTTATTAAGTTGTTTGAGTTTTTTTAAGATTATATCTGGTATGATTTATGGCTTGAGAAATAGTAATTCAGGGTCATTTAAATCATCAAAATTATTTAGGATCACACTTGGCCTGGGCCACACTAACCCTTAAAATGGCTGAATTTTTGCCTGCGAAGTTTCGAACTACTGAGCTTCATATCAATGAGTGACCTAACATTACACCCCATCAATGTCTATTCTACGCCCCGTGGGCTATTGTATTTAAATCGTTTCAATAAAAATATATATCTATAGTGAAATATTGCCTATAATCAATTTATATATCTAATTTATATTTTATTTAATTAATTAATTTATAGATATGAAGAGTTTAAAATAAAAATAAGATCTTAATATACAAATATTTGTATAGTTTTAAATTTGAAGGCTTTTGTCAGAAAATAAGATAACATGTTAGACACGTCTAAGGTGTAACACCTTGCTCTGACGCTTACCCAAGATTACCAGTCCACTGCGGTAAATATGTGATGAAGAGTTACTATGATATGAATCAACCTCATAAGAACAGTTAAGGAAGTGGAATTGACGAAGAAAAACCAAACTGACCTTCCTTAAGAGCTACAGGACCCCAAGAGCTAACCAACAACTCGAGGTGCTCAAACCTTGAGTTAAATTTATTTTTCACTAATCTGGACTCCCAGACACTAACATAACACTGCTTGAATTCGACTATAACCCTCCAGTTGCATGCGTAATCCTGCAAGGGAGTGACTAGAGTCTTTTTTACCCAGTTTTGTGCCAACGACCACGAGATATAAGCCACTTTTTCAGGGCTAGCCTCCAAACATCTGCCTAGAACTTGATGAGACTTTCCAAAATAATGAATGACACTAGGACAAAGCCATCAATACAAAACTTAGACAAACACTTGACCTAACAAGATCTAACCATGATAGTAATTCCATTAAACACATGTCGAACATGAAATCTATAGGCCATGAATGCATATTTGAACATAGAGATTTGAAACTTATCTAAGAATAATCAAGAAGGTCTAATGCCCTCTCATAATATGATCCAAGTGGATATTGGTGGTCACTTGCCAATTCTACTTGGACCCCCACTATTGTTTCTTTCTGTTTTTCAGTTTCCTTAACGATAGCACAATTTACTATTTTTAGCATTTTCGGGTCCTGATCTTCCAGAGCTGTTTTGAGGCCCTAAATGACCCATGTTGCTCTTCCAAAGTTGTATTTGTCGGATAGATCTTTCTAACGAGGTATTGTGCGTGTCAAACAAAGATCATATGCCAAAGTTATGACCCCGGGAAGTTGATGTACCAACTTACCCAAAACGGGCCCATAGTTTGGCACTTCATCTCCTACGGTTAGGTTTTTGGATGTTTAAGGTTTTCCATTTTTTATCAACAATAAATAGGCCTTCGAGTCTCATTGTAACACAGTTCAGAGGCATGTAGTCGCCACATCTCTTCTCAGAGAAAGCTACCATCGCCCTAGCTAGTTTATTTTCATTTCTGTTTGTAAGCATATTTCAGTGTTTTATAGTAATGAAATGAAGTATTATTTCTGTTGCATCTCTTTATGTATGGTTATATGTGTAATTTGTTGCGTTCCTGTTTAAATCTGGATTAGTAGTATCAGAGCGGTCTGCTCTTTCTCTATCTTTCTTTGCATGTCCCCAACGAGGTCGGGATATAAGAAGTTAGGGCTTGAACTGGTCGAACCTTTGCAATACTAGCCTCACAAATTCCGACGACCTCCCATATCGGATGAAAAGAAAGACAAGGGGGTAAGGGATCTTATCAAAATCTTGCTCGAAGAGGCCCTCGAGTGACAAAGGAACGCGGTGATGGACAACTTTGCCCAGATCCTTCAACGGCTACCACTAGTAGAAAATGAGCAATTAGTGACTAGGTGAATAAGAAAGTTAGTCACCACAACTTTTCCAAGTGAAATACTACCAAAAATGAGCAATCTTAAGTGACCGAACTAAAAATGACTAACATAAATCACTATTTTAGTCGTGGGTTAAAATATTGACTAGCTAATAAGTAATACAACTAAAAATGGCTAACATGAATGACTAATTTAGTCTAAGAATAAAATACAACTGCCTAACAAGTACTACAATAATATGAATCAATTTTTTATGTTAGTCATCTTAATTGTGTCAAGCAATCTAAACTTACAAGTGATAGGGGATTGAAAGGTTGTTAAAGATTGGTTGAAAGGTTATTCTCCTTAAACACTTCTTCATCCTCACATGATGTATAGGTGAGCGAAATTTTCATTATTTATCTCTAATAATTTGTAATTTTAAAAATATATATTTTTACTAAAAAATTATTTTTATCTATTTTTTAAAAATCTATTCATTGAATCTAATTGGATCTAGTTCCAATTTTAAATTAATTTGAAGGGAAATTTTATTTTTTAAGACTATAATATCAAATAAAAACTACTTTAATTTCATATTAACCAACATAGATCCATCTTAACCCCGGATCTATCAAGTGCCCAGAGGGGTCCAATCTCTCGAGGTGCAAACCTTTTTTTCTAGTGAAAAACTTGAGGAAATGTTTGCACCTCGAGAGATTGGATCTCTCTGAGCACTTGATAGTTATAAGGTTAATATGGATCTAGATTGGTTATATAATATTATATAATATCTATATTTGTATTTGTGTCTCTTTGTTATTCCCTCTTTCTATCTCACCCCCCAAACATACACACACTCTCTCTCTCCCTCTCTTCCCCTTCTCTGTCTAACTCTCTCTTCCCCTTCTCTCCCTCTCTATCTATATCCTTCTCTCTATTCCCTCCCGCTCTCCTCTCTCTCTCACTCTCTCTCCATGACTCCCTTTTCACCCCTTCTCTCTCTCCAACTTTTTCCCTTTATGTTCTTCTTATTCCCTCCCTCTCCTACCCCTCAAATTCCACCTCTCTCTCCTTCCTCTCTATCCCTTATCTCTCACCTCCCTCTATCTCTCCCCCCAAATCACTCTCCCTCTCTCTCTCTCTTCCTTCCAACTCTATCACTATCTCCCCCCCCTCTGTCCTTCTTCATCTCTATGTCTACATCTCTCTCCCTTCCCATTCTCTCCCTATCTATATCCTCTCCTCTTCTTTCTCTTCCCTCCTCTCCTCTCTCCCTCACTCTCTCTCCATCTCTCCCTTCCCACTCCTCTCCCTCTGCACCTCTATCTCTCTATGTCATTTTTATTTCCTCACTCTCTTCCCCATTCCAACTCTATTTATCTCTATCTCTCCTCTCTCTTATTTCCTCTCACTCCCTCTCTGCCCCCCCACCACTCTATCCTACTTTCTCTCTCTATCCTCCAACTTATTCACTATCTCCCTCCCTCTCTCCACTGCCTCCCCAACTCTTCTTAAATTTGATCACATTGTATTGTGTTTAAGAAATGATCTAAATTAAAAATACTTAATTGGTTGTAAAATATTAAACCTCTATTTTGGATCAATCATGTCAAAGAAAATAAAATAATGAAAAACTTTAAAAAGTCATGCACTATATTTAATCTATTATAATTAGTCAATTTGCTTGCTCTCATCCCTTGGATCCTTAGCTAAGATGGATCTATGTCAGTTCTTTATATATATATATATATATATATATAATATATATATATATATATATATTATATATATATATATATAAAGAACCGACATAGATCCATCTTAGCTTAACTTTATTAAAACCTTAATTTAATTTCTATGGGAATATTTTTAGTAGTGGTGAAGATAAAGTGTTTAGATATATCTCAAATTGTAACATTTTCCCTTTTATATTCAATTAAAAAAATGTTGTAAAATTAAATTAAAATAAAATATTTTTACTATGAAATAAGTTATGGTTTTTTGGCATGTGGTATTGATAAGCCATGGTATTGGCCCATGGTATTGTAATAAAGCCTATTTACAAATTACTATCCATGGTAAAGTGAGGGTGAATATCCATGGTTAACAATCTTGTCATATTGCTATAAAATATTTTGATTGTGAAATAATTGATGTTTTTTGGGCATATGGTATTGATAATCCATGCTATTGACGATGGTATTGTAACAAATGTTATTTTTTACAAGTTAATAATATCTACCGTAATGTGGGGGTGAATATCCACGGTTAAGAATCTTGTCACATTGCTATAAAATATTTTGGTTGTGAAATAAGTTATGGTTTTTAGACTTGTAGTATTGATAAGTCATGGTATTCGCTCATGGTATTGTAACAAAGCCTATTCACAAGTTAATAACAAAATCAAAATATAACAAATTGAATTTTGTTATTTTTATTAATTTAACTTTCTATTATTAATTGAGGTCATATTTAAATGTTTACACTCATCCCAATATCATTTTTAACTTCTTCTTCTTCTTTTTAACTTAGTTTCTTATGCAAAAATAAGAATTTATTATTAAAAATAAATCATTTAACCCAATTTCAATTTATATATTTTATTTTGTATAATAAATATTTCTTTTATTTTTTCCATTATAGATATTTCTTTTCTTTTTCATTTCCAGTTTAGTGTTGGGTTCAAATAAAATATTCACAGATTACAACATCACATTGTAGCACTGCATTTTTCTCTGCCTTGTCTATATCAGAGTGGAAATGCTAAAAGGAAAGACCATCAACGTGATCTATGGATTTCATGGGATTTGAACCCCAGATGGAGTTTGCATGGGAAACACCTGAGGAGAGCAATAATGATTAGATGAAGGAAGGGAGAGGTCATTCGAAATGGAGATTTTGGTAATTTTTACATGGGTATGAATTTGGTCTCTGTAGAGTTCTTCCTTTTTACTAAAGATGATTTTTGTTCTTATGGGTAAACAATTTTGAGGATTTATATGATGAAAGCATAAATTTTATCTAGAGTTGAGGGTTTAATGATTATGATAATGTAGATCTTCCTTTTTACTAAAGATGATTTTTGTTCTTATGGGTAAACAATTTTGAGGGCTTATATGATGAAAGCATAAATTTTATCTAGAGTTGAGGGTTTAATGATTATGATAATTTAGATCTTGAAGATTTTGGTCATTTTTACATGTGTATGAATTTGGACTCTGGAGAGTTCTTCCTTTTTACTAAAGATGATTTTTGTTCTTATGGGCAAACAATTTCTAGGGTTTATATATTCATAGCATAAATTTTATCCAGATTTGAGGGTTTAATGATTATGATAATGCAGATCTTGAAGATTTTGGTATTTTTTACATGGCTATGAATATGGGTTCTGGAGAGTTCTTCCTTTTTACTAAAGATGATTTTTGTTCTTATGGGTAAACAATTTCGAGGGTTTTTATGATCAAAGCATAAATTTTATCTATAGATTAGGGTTTAATGATTATGATAATGCAGATCTTGATTGCGGGTTTAATGATTATGATAATGTAGATTTTGATTGCCACGAACAATCCATGAAAAGACAATGCACGAGTATCCATTTTGCATGTCCTTATTGAGATTTTGGTAATTTTTACATGGGTATGAATTTGGATTATGGAGAGTCCTTTCTTTTTACTAAAGATAATTTTTTCCCTTATGGGTAAACAATTTCGAGGGTTTATATGATCGAAGCATAAATTTTATCTAGAGTTGAAGGTTTAATGATTATGATAATGCAGATGTTGATTACGGACAACAATTCATCAAAAGACAATGCACAAGTAAGCGTTTTGCATGTCCTTATTGTACAAAGGGTTTAATGATTATGATAATGCAGATCTTAATTGCAACCAACAATTCATCAAAGGACAATGGACAAGTAACCATTTTGCATCTCCTTATTGTACAAATCAGTTAGCTCCTCCCTAACTTTTCTAGGGTCAGAAAGGATGAAATTTTATTTTTTCTTTTCACCTTTTTTTTAGTGTTTGATTGTTTGTGTAATGGACTCTACCATGCCCAAATGCAAAGGGCTTGAGTGATGCAAGAAAATTTTCTGGTAGGATGCAAATGCTAAACCTTCCTCAAACTTTGTTACATGAAATTAAAATTTCTTGTAATCATGAACATAAAATATTTATGTTTCATGCTTAGATTTGGATCTGAATGCTACAGTTTTAAACCATGTTACTATATTTTAAGTAGAATATACTTAGATTCGTTAAACCTTAAAACTCTCCAAAGCTTAGGTTAATTTCAGTTAAAAAGAATGAACTTGAATGGCTTTTGCAATTTAGATTCAATGCTTACAGACAATTATTAAAAATGGAAGAACCCAAATGGTATGATAACTTTTACCCACCCATAAATTTCCAAGACCTTTCCTATTATTATGAACCTAAACAGAGAGAGTAGAAGAAGAAGAGGAGCTTGGATGAGGTGGACCCTGACTTGATTGATACTTTTCGTGTTGAGATTGCAACAAGATGATGGAGCTTAGTGAAAAGAGTCGCCTTCACTAAGTGGGCCCGCAGGCAAATTATGGCGCAAAGTCTATTTTTAGACATATGGATCATGTTTAGACATATGGATCATGTCTATGAGTTGCAGGATGTTGTTTATGGATGATTGGTCAAGTTGGCAAAAATAGATGGACTTCTATTTTTAGACAACAGCAGTGACACTGTCAAGTCTAATTATAGAGCAGTTAAATATTATTAGCTTATAATAATATTTAGACTATAAACTTTATCTTATTCTCTTAGAGCACTTCAGTTTGAGCTACAGATGTGGCACATGCAACTGTCAGAAGGAAATTTGTTTTCTTTGTGGGTCAGTTGAGTTGTTGCATGCATGACTTCAGTTAGAACTCAATCAGTTGAGTTTGGTGGAGTTGATTGTGGAGCTGATGGAATTGTGTTCAGTTTGACTTGGTTAAACTAGTTGTAATTAGTCTAACTGAAAATAGACTAATGATGAGTTGTTAAACTAATTATGAACTCATATTGCAACTAAAGAATACATCAGTTAACTCAGTTGCATGTCAGTGCATGTTCAGTTCAGCAGGGACAAGTGTTAGAGGATTAGATTGCTATCAGTTGTGACTATAGTTGTGCATGAGGATTTTCACAATCAATGGGATTTTGATGTTTTATTGTTATTGATGCTGCTATATTGATGATCAACGTAGAGGAGCTTATGTATTGTGTATGTATTCCGCAATAGTACATGATCAGGATAATCTCCATTGAATATGTGTTTATTATTCAAAATTTCTACATGGTATCAGAGCTGTTGATCATCAGATCTACTATTCAGGAAGTGTTTACATTCTATTTCTTCAGGCAGAGTCTACAATTGGGCCAGGTAGCCTCTAGATTCATCCTTCCTTTGGAAGGTGAGATATCCGGTGAATGCCCATACAGTCGATCTCTGTACAAGAAATACCTTGTTCTCACGAATTCTAGATCGGAAGCGGTTGAGTTGGAGCTGGTGGAATTCGAATTTGCAGCAGTGTTTTCTTGGTGTCAAAACTAAGATTTCTTTCACAGGATTGCGATTGGAGTATGCCCTTGAGGGCAGTACGAACTATATTGCATGGAAGGACAGGATGGAGGCAGTATTGGATGATAAGGGGCTGAAGGAGTTCATAGACACGGATGTCCCAAAGCCTACTGATGCTTGGCAAAAGAAGACCGCAAAATGTCGAAGGATTTTGTTGGAGGGCGTGAAGGATCACATTGTGTCCAACCTCCATGGAAAGGCTACTCCATATTTGATGTGGAAACCATTAACATAATTATTCCAAAGCAAGAGTGATCAGAGGAAGCTGGCACTCAAAGATAAACTCATAAACATCAAATGCGAGAAGGGTGACAGTATGCCCAAGTATCTCACGAAGTTCACTCAGTGTCGAGATGAGCTGGGAAGTGTGGAGGTTACTGTCAATGATTAGGACTTGGTGAGCTTGGCTCTCCTTGGTATTCCGAAGAGTTGGCATTCCTATCAGGACTTTTTCAATGGTCGGGAGAAATTGCCAGGATGGGAAAGACTGTGGTCAGATCTTGTGCAGGAGGAGATCAGGCGGAGTACCAGGGATAGATCTTCATCAAAGGGAGCTGATGAAGAAAATTGCGCTTTGGCTGCTAAAGAAAAGAAAGGGAAGAGCAAGAAAGCTTCTCAGTCTGGTGTGAAAGGCAAGAAGCAGGACATGTCCAAGGTGAAGTGTTTTCATTGTCACCAGCACGGACACTATGCCACTAATTGTCCGCAGAAGAAGAAGAACAAGCAAGCTGCTGGATCTGCAGCATGAGAGGCTCTAGCCTCACAGTTTGAGCTTGATTTTTCATTGATCGCATGCTTGGTTTCAAGTGTGATGGGATCGGTGTGGTTCTTGGATAGTGGTGCGTCTTTTCACATGACGGGAGATAGAGAATTGTTTTCTGATCTGGAGGACAAAGATCTTGGAGTGCACATCGAGATGGGCGATGATGGTAGATACAGTGCGACCAGTATCGGTACCATTTCCTTTGAGAGGGAGTCTGGTAAACCCTTCGTATTGAAGGAAGTCGTGCATGTTCCAGGATTGAAGAAGAATCTTATCTCTGTGGCGATGTTAGAAGACAAGGGGTATGATGTTGTTTTCAGCAAGGGAAAAGCTTTCCTGCACAGCAAGACAATTGGTGAGACCCAGAAGATAGGGGTTCGAGCAAGGAACCTTTATCAGTTGCATGTAGATGGATGCACAACAATGGTAGGCAAGGTAGAAAGATTGGTGAGCTGGGATGATGGCGAGTTGTGGCACAGGAGATTGGGTCACCTTCACCATGGAGCCTTGAAGATACTGCACCAGATCACTACAGGGCTTCCTAAAGGCACACTTGCGCAGTTAGATCAGTGCAAGGGGTGTACTTTGGGGAAGTTTGTGAAAGCCACCTTTCATGAGAAGGATAGTCACACCACGACGATCCTTGAGAGAATTCACACAGACGTGTGTGGACCTTTCTCAGTTGCTTCGACAACAAAACACAGGTATTATGTGATTTTTGTTGATGATTTCTCTCGTAAGTGCTGGATCTTCTTCATGCAGAAGAAGAGCGAGACATATTAAAAGTTCTGTGAATTCAAAGCACTGGTCGAGAAGGAGTCGGGGAAGAAGGTGAAGGCTCTTAGGAGCGATAATGGTGGTCAATACATCTCGGACGAGTTCAAGGATTTCTGCAAGGAAAAAGGGATTCGAAGAGAGATCATAGCTCCCCATAACCCATAGCAGAATGGGGTAGATGAGCGGAAGAACAGAACGATCGTGGGTGCTGCACAGGCGATGTTGCATGATCAGGGCCTACCCCTTCACTTGTGGGCAGAAGCATGCAATACAACGGTTTATGTGCAGAACCGTTGTCCTCATAAGATACTTGGCATGAGTACACCCGAGGAGGCTTATTCTGGTAAGAAGCCTGATCTTTCTCATTTGAGGATTTTTGGTGCTAACGTTTACATGCATGTGACGAAGGATGCCAGGAAGAAGTTGGAGCCGACCGCTGAGGTTGGGATATTTGTGGGGTACACTGATATGCCCCACAACTATCGTGTGTATTTGCCAGACAATGGTAAAACTGTTGTGCGACGGGATATAAAATTTCAGGAGGAGAAAGCCATGAAGTGTTCGCTTGAGAGGTAGCTACACTTGCATGCAGATGAGGAGCTATTAGTGTAAGGACCCCCTTGCCAAAACTATATACCTTTTTTTTTTTTACACAGCAATTACAACCAGTAAAGAAACGCATTGAGATTTCAAAATTCATTCACACACACATTGCTGATACTCATTCAGGAACATAACACAACATTACATACTTTTAATCTAAGATCAAGTAGTAACGAAATACACATGTACCATACACCGGAAGGCGAGTCTCTGCTTGCTCTGTTGTCGCTGGTATTCCCTTGTTGCTGGTCACTTTTGCGAGTGTATGATGATGCACTTGATCCGAAAACGAGACCCATCGATTAACCTCCCAGCCTACTCCTTGGGTACTCTTCTTCCCCGTGGACCCTCGAGCTGCAATGGGGTTGTACAATGGAGGAAGAATCTAGCTGGCAGAGAAGAGCAACCTTAGCTCAAGAGTCCCCTCCCTAAAAGAAATCCTCTACCTCACCAAAGTCACTATAGCTTCGTAGTCACTGCTTTCACATCATATCATCCATCCCACAATAGGGTTCCCAAAATCCCCTCTACCATGGCTTGCCCCTTCTTTTATAAGAGTCCTCATAGATGACACTTGGCATGCCATGCATAATTATAATTTTTTTTTTTTTTTATAGCTTGATTATTCACCTACCCATGTGTCACTCTCTCATCAAGGGTCACCCAAAATTATTTACTTAACTTTTTATTTAAAACTAATATTTTCCTCACCTCACAAGATTCCTATTTCTTCTTCTAGTTGTCTCTTTATTCCCCCCCTTTTATTCCTTAAATTGTGTTTATTACTTGGAGTCAATTAATGAGTCAAGATTTTATCCTCAATCTACTTCCTAAATTAACTAAGGTTATCTCTTAGAGGGATATTCTTATGTTGGTTGATGCCACATGGAACTTCTCTACATTTCTCTAAATTTAATTTATTTTTCTTATTTTAATTCACCTTCCTGTTTTCTTAATTAAGTTTAATTGGTTAGGATTTAATCTTTATCCTTACAACATGTTTGTCTTCCCCTTTTATCTAATTAAACCACCTAATCTACCAGTATTTTCCAACATGGGCCGGGTAGAATTTTTAAGGTACTCTATTTATTTCTTCCTATGTTCCTCCTTATTCCAAGTTTTATTTTTGATTTAATTTCCTTGGTTTCTAATCATCATTTACCCTTGATGTAACTTTACCTAGTTTTCATTCCTTACTTATATTTATTTATTATTATTTATTTTTAATGATTCTAAGGGTGCCAAGTTTGGTTGTGCCCTTCAAGAACTTCCCTAGAAGTTCCAAGAGTGCCACACCTAACAATTTAATTGTGATGCCAAGGGTGCCAAGCTGGTTGTGCCCTTCAAGAATTTCCCCTGAAATTCCAAGGGTGCCACACTTAACAGTTTAATTGTGATGCCAAGGGTGCCAAGCTGGTTGTGCCCTTCAAGAATTTCCCCTGAAATTCCAAGGGTGCCACACCTAACAGTTTAATTGTGATGCCAAGGGTGCCAAGTTGGTCGTG